>JBAFTA010000005.1:4812549-4825701 GCA_036919975.1 Melanotaenia parkinsoni
CCAGACTAACAACCAGACTACCAGTCAGACTGCCAATCAGACTAACAACCAGACTACCAGTCAGACTGCCAGCCAGATTAATAACCACACTACCAGTCAGACTGCCAGCCAGATTAATAACCACACTACCAATCAGACTGCCAGCCAGACTAACAACCACACTACCAATCAGACTGCCAGCCAGATTAATAACCACACTACACCAGATTATGGTTGTAAAATCATTTACTTTTAGTCTCAGTGATCCATTTCTAACTGTAACCCTGACATCTAACCAGGTGACGTTCCAGCCTGATGGTAAAAAGGAAGTGGCAAAGTGTCATAGTACCATGTTGTGTTTCCAGGTAACCTTGGGACAACTGTAACATGATGGTGATGGTGGTGGTGGTGCTGTAAATAAGGAGAGATTTAATCTGAACTTATTATCATTGTGTAATTCTATCAAAATAAAAACCCAATCACAAAATGTGAAAGTATGTGTTGGTCGAACTCTCACATCGCAGCATGGTTGGTTCCTTGCACCAACCTGACCTTCTTGATGTAGCCTTTATTAATTAATTAAAATATTAATGACATCATCTCTGATGTTGAAACACCACAAGGTGTATTTGTAGCGTCTGCATTTTACAGGATGGGATTTTGAGTAGTACTGAAGGGTAGGACTTGGAAGACTTTTTGCAGGTCCAGGACTTTAAGTTTTCACCTCCTATATCTGAGTCTCCAAACAATCTGCCTTTTTTTTCTTGTTTTTCAGTTGAATTATATTTCAAGTTAAAAAGAATTAAGTGTTAATATCATATGAATTATCCATCCTTTTAAATTGTGGGTATAGTTTTGGCCAAATATTCATGATTGTGATTTCTGCCATGATCCAAAAACCACCATATTCAAAGCAGTAGTCACGAGGACTGAGCTTTTAACTCTTTAGCAGCTTAATATTTAATCAATTAGACCAGCTATGTTTTCTGTTCATGGTGATTCATAAATTGCCCATTTTGGCTGCTTGTAACAGTTTATTTCGGTGGGTCAAAAACTGATAAATGCTGACCTAATAAACCAGTATAAGACCTTCCATTTTACTGCATTGCCTCAGCTTTAGCATAGCATATAGTCCCACACACGCACAGCTACACTCTTGATTAACTGGCAACTGCCAACTTCCTTTGTTGATTTAATCAGCTTTAACAGTTCATAAAACAAAGAACCATTGACTCAGACTGCTGGTGCCAGTTCATTCAATTAGCACTAAGGAAATGGATAACAAAGCTGAACTAAAACAATAAGCTAACACACATTACATGATTCAGTTCATCAACAACACCTATGAGTAAATGACTTATCCAGCTGAGAGAACTGTGGCAACTCAGTGGCTATAGATGCAGATGCATAGATGGGTTTGAACACAGAACTGTTGGTTGAATCTAAACTTTTTGTTTTTTAATTACAGCGTTTACACTCAGAAGCTGTGTTGGCAATGGATGCTTCAACACCCAAAATCTAAGCTAGCAGAAAAACAACTTTTACCTGGAACTTAACTCCAGGCAACTTGGTCTGGACTATTTCTACAGTTGTTGCTGACACAAGCAGATCACAGTGGTCGTCTTTCTACTGGAGGTTCGCTGCCAAAGGCAGGGCAGTTCTGATTACGACAGGGATTTGCATCTACAATATGGAAAAGAGGAACACGTTGTGTAAAGTCGCTGACATGCTGGTCCATGTCTCCATGAATTTCTTATCTTCAGTTTTAGGTTTTTCATTTCCAGATCCGCATTTGCGATCTGGTGCTGTAGGTGGACATTTTAGAGTCACTGTGCAGTCATCTGGACTGGTTCTGATGATGTAATCCCCCTGATGCTCTTCATCAGAAGGTCCCAGTTCATGCTCTCCATGACCTCCTCCAAAGGAGTGAGGGGTTGTTGCTGTCACCCCGAACCCGTCTTCCATCCCTCCAACTTCTTCTTCTATGCTGTGAAATAGGTATTCCCCTTTGCACTAATTCTAGCAATGTGGAAATTATCGGAATTTTTTAAGGTTCAAACATTTTTACCAGTCTGAAGAATGTTTTTATAGTTTGCTTTCACTGGGACCCAGGTACGCTTGGGGGAGGACGGGTTACATCTGCTTATAATATGATATAATGCTTTTGCATTGACTTTGCTGGAAATCCTCCAACGAGCATCACAGCAGGTGGTGCAGTATGCAGGTCTTTTTCTTTTTTTTGGGTAATTTTCATGGTGATTTTGGGACTCAGTGGGTGGTGCTTTTCATAGGTTAGGCTTAACCAAAACGAGGTTGTGAAAGCTACGTCATAGCTGGTGTTCTGGAACTGACAGCGCAGGTTAAGATGTCAGAGGATTTAGCAACCTGGAGCTCAGGTTTTATCACAGGATTTGTAAAAACCCCCTTTCTGGGTATAAAAGCTGCCAGACCAGGATTCATGAAGTCCCTTAGTCTGCTAAAACGTGAATGCAGTTAAAAGCTGAAGCTGAGCGAAGGACGTAGCTCCCTCAAGGTGGGTTACAACTAAATTCAGAAGGGTGCCTGCTGCATCCTCAGCACCTCTGCCTGGCCTGTAAGCAAACTGCAGCGGGGCCAGATTGTGCTGGACCCAGGTCCATAGTGACTCCTTAACAATATTTTCAAGTGACCAGGGAAGTTAGTGCAGCAGGAAACAACAAAAAAATAGTTATTTTTATATTATGGACTTCTGAGAACTCCTTACCAACCTTAACTACTGTAGCACCTCAGACAGTCTAAAGTAACTTTTTGTCCATTAATGAAGGCCCATGCTCCAAGGCAACAAACAGCCTTCCCCTCAATGCATGCTTTCGAACAGCTGCCCACAGCTGCATCCTAACCTCCTTCACTTGTTGTGACAGGTCTTCAGCAAAGCGAAGATTATTTTCATGTACAATTGGATGACTTCTGGCACCTTTCCAGATGGCCTCTTTATACGGCCTTAATGAAAAACGACCTTAAAGACGGACCTTAGAGACGACATGTCTGACGAACTGGAACACCGAGCACAGTGACCACAGCGAGCCACCAAGTATTTTTAGATAATTAATTAGTATCTGAACAAAGTAATCAGTCTCTAAAGTTACAGGGAAGTTTAAATGTGATCAGAGAGGGTCAGAGCTGTTAGAACTGAACCCTTAATTATATTCCAGTGTTGTGCAACCATGCCAGTGGTGAGTATTCTGTACAAAAAATAATTCCAGTGGAAGCTGTTTTGGTCTTTTTTTTTTTTTTTGTTTTGTTTTTTTTATAAATTCTCTTGCTGTCTGTAAACCTCCTTCATAGGCTGAGGTTTAAACATGTTGAATAACCTCTGTTGAAACCTGATTTCAGCAGCTTAGACTCAAATCAAATCAAACTTTATTTATGAAGCCCCTTTCATGCAGAAGGCAACACAAAGTGCTTTACACGATAGAAAAAAAAAAAACAATTCATGCATACTAAGTTTAACTAAATTTAGTGTACAGGTTACAGCTGTCGTGGCCACCTGGATAGACTCAAAACATCTGGGGCTGAAGCCCAGAGAAATTCGGCTAGTGACGACGAATGGATGGTTCAGCACAATACTCTCCAAAACTGTTCATCCATGTGTCAAAACTAAATTCCTTTCTTATATAAACAGTCAGTGCCCTAAAAATGCATCGTCCCTTTGGCATTGTGTAAGCACTGCAAGTCAAAATGCCTAAATGTTTAGTCACTATGGCAGGGGTCCAGCTAACAGAATACAGTTATGTATAAAACTGAAAAAAAAAAGGATTTCACAGTAAGAGCAGCCTTCAAACTCTGACATCACACACACAAACTGTTGAGGAAACTGTAACCATTTATATTCACGCACACAAAGTAACTTCCCTACATTAGAGTACATAAAAAGAAAATGTAGACAGTATTCTGTACATGTACGAAATATAAACACAAACGAAAAAAGTTTGTATCTAGTCTACAGTAAATAAAGTTTCAGTTTTAATGGTTGCTGGCGTCACCCTCCCTCTCCTGGCCACCATCCTCATTCTTTTAGCCATCCACGCACTCCTCTGTTTGGCTATAGATCTTCGTCAACATCACATTCACACGGTGTTCTTGACTAATTTTGACAACTGAACAGACTATTGTGCATATGACGACTTACACAATGAAATCGTGCTGACATGTTTTGGAGAGAACCATTAGACTGAGAATCAAATAATCAGTTTAGATCAGCAGGATCAGTTTATTTGGAAATTGTGATAAATGTGGGCTCATTGTGCTAACTGTCGGCTACTCATACATAACCATTTGCAAAGATGCACTGAGACATTGAGACATGAACTCTAAGACATTAGCAATTTGATGAACTCACTGAGAAATGCCATTCTGTTGTGAACAGTTGTTAGGTGGTTTAGGGATTGATCCATGTTATTTTGAGAACGTCATTTCTGTTTCAAGAAATGAGCCACATCAACGGAGAAAAACTGTCATTTTTTAGCACACAGCTACCGATGTGGCACCAACTTGTGGAGGGAGCACTAGGCAGAGCGTAACTGTGGAGAGGGAGTGTAGCTCTGGATTAAGAAGTGAAGGTAGACAGGAGCCGTTTGGGTTATTGTTTTGTAAGCCAGAAGCAGCGCTTTGAATTTGATGCGCTGCAACTGGAAGCCATTGAAGAGCGATTAGCAGCGGAGTGACATGAACTCTTTTGGGCTGGTTGAAGACCAGACGTGCTGCTGCATTCTGGATCATCTGCAGAGGTATAACTGAACATGCAGGCAGGCCAGCCAGTAAGGAGTTGCAGTAGTCAGTGTGTGAAATGACCAGAGCCTGGACCAGGAGCTGGGTCGTGTGTTCTGTCAGGTAGGATCTGATCCTCCTGATATTGTAGAGAGCAAATCGGCAAGATCGAGCAACCGAGGCAACATGGGCCTTAAAGGTCAGCTGGTTGTCTACCATGACACCAAGACTCCTGGTAGAAGACGTAGGCAGTAGTGTGATTGAGTCAAGCAGCACACTTATCTGTGGTGGTGAAGAAGGATTGGCTGGAAAGACAATAAGCTCAGTCTTAGACAGATTTAGCTGAAGGTGGCGATCCTTCATCCATGCGGAGATATCAGAAAGGCATGCTGATATTCACATTGAGACAGTTTAAAGAAAGGAAAAGCTTAGACTCATCTGCATAGCAGTGATAGAAGAAGCCATGACAGTTAATGACTGCATCAAGTGAGGAGGTGTAAAGTTAAAAGAGAAGAAAGCCAATCACCGAGCCCTGAGGCACCACTGTTTTTAGCCCACGTGATCTGAACACTCCCCCTCGCCAAGATACTTTGAAGGATCTTCCTGTGAGGTAGGACATAAACCACGATAGGACAGATCCTGAGATGCCAAGCTTTGGATTCAGTAGAGTGGCCTTGCCCATAGCCAGACTGACATGGATCTAACAGGTTGTTGTCTTTGAGGAACTGTGAGACCTGACTGAACGCTGAATGCTCTAGTAGTTTAGACATGAATGGAAGCAGTGAGACCGGTAGTTTCCAACCTGGGCTGGGTTGAGTGTGGGTTTCTTCAGCACCAGGGTGACCCAAGCTTGCTTGAAGGCAGAGGGAAGGACACCAGATTTAAGAGAGGAGTTGATAATATGGGTTACTGCAGTTTTGATTGTAAGTAGAATGGTCTGCATGATGTCAGAAGGAACAGGATCAAGAGGACAGGTCGTGGGTTTTGAGTTGACTAGAAGTTTAGAGACTTCGTCCTCATTTAGAGAGGGGAAAGAGATAAGTGAGGTACCAGTAACTGGTTTGGTAAGGCCAGCTGAGTGGGTCAGGCTCAGTGAATTGATTACTGATGGTAGCAACCTTTTCAGTGAAGTAAGAAGCAAACATTTCTGCAGTCAGCACAGTGGGAGGCTGAGCAGGTGGTGGAGATAGAGGAGAGTTAAACACCACGAACAGTTGTTGTGTGTTGGGAGCATTGCATAACTTGTTCTGATAAAAGGCTATCTTGGCTGCCTTTAGGCTGGATGTGAAATTTACAAGCTTTTGCTAGTACTCGGACAAGTCAGTGTGCTCTTTTGATTTGCACCACTTTCTTTCTGCAGCCCTGAGTCCAGCTCTGTGATCCCTTAGGACCTCGGTGAACCATGGACTCGGAGGATTTCCAGAGAGGAAGCGAGAGAGGAGCAGAGTGTTTCTGTAGCATTATTAACAGACAGTAAGGGGAAGTCTAAGTGGGAAGGGAGGGTAGAGTAAACCTCATTAGACAGCTGTGTAGGTCTGAGGGTTACCATTTTTGGTGCCCTACCGCAGCATCTTAGGATCTGAATGTCTGAGAGATTTAACAATGAACTGATGAATTCTGTTTTGTTCACTGCAGACTGACAGTTCCAGAGACCGAAGGCAACAGAGGATGTAGCCGACATGCATGCCATTGGAAAGGACAGGTTTTGCGGATTGCGGTGTCCATGGGTGACACATCTTGGTCTATACATGGGATGGGTTTGACGCACATCGTGCATGGATTTAGTTGTGAGGAGGTTAAAGCCTGTGCCTTTGCACAGGTAGACTCGCAGGCCTTTACCCTATGTGGTCTTAACCCGATGTGGGCTGACGCTTCAGCACACCATGTGTGGTAAAGTACCTGGTGCTGACACAGCAGATCTCACTTTGCTTGACTGTAACCGGCTGAAACTGCCTCTATCTGCTTTGCCCTGAGCAGTACACAGTGGCTGTGACCCATGTCACGGGCTCAACTGGTTGTAGAGAGAACGTGCTAACGACAGAGCAATGTAACCTGAAAACAAGACAGAAACTCAAGCAGTAGCTCACCTTACTGACTGTACCAAACCTGATTGAAATCAGTGCTTGTTCTGCTGAAGTTAAACAAATTCTCTCTTCTACGGGATTTTTCTTAAAATCACCGCCTCTATCTATACCAGGAATGTCTATGAATGAAATGTCTATACTAATGCTAAAGCTAAACATCCATTGCTCCTACTTAATTTTTTTCCTACAAGCAAAATTATATTTTCTCTTGTCTTTTTCTGTTTCTGTCTGTGACATGTTATGCTCTCTTTTTTTTTATAGTGAACACAGATAAGTTTTACCTATTGGGTTTGGGATATATATCCAAGTTATTCTGACCCATTAAGATTCTGTTTTCTGGCCAATAAATATTTAACATTAACTACTTCTGTCATGATATCTGACATAAAAAGTACAAGAAACCTGAGTGTGTAAATCACTGCTGCCATGTCTATTGTTCCTAAAAACAGAAGAACATAAAGCAAAGACAGATTTGCAGCTATGGTTAGACTGTTTGACAAAAGCCACAATAAACAGTCTGCAGTTATGTTGACAAGTGTTAGAAAGTCCTTTACGAGGTATTCTTCATTCTCTTACAATCACAGCTTCTTAGTTTAAGCCTGCAGAGACCATTAGGACACTGGAAATAAACCGTTCAACAGTTTGACCCGACTAACAGCAAACGGGTCAGTTTGACTAAATTAGTTTTCTTTTTTTCCTGACTGTTAAATTTTACTGATAATCCTATCAGTAAAAAATACATTACAAACATTTTGGTCTTTTTTCTGGGCATACATGTGATGGGCTGATTGGTTTCTGTGTTGGTGTAAAACAAAAATGGTTGAAAAAAGTTCAGCCTTCTGCCACTGAGAGATTATGTCATTAAAAAGAAAAGGACTTGTATGATGTTAGCTTAATTGGTCACTAAACTCTCCCTGTGAGCGTAAGTGTTTGGGTGTCTCTGTGTTGGTCCTGCAATATGTAAATTACAACATAATGTTTGCCCTGTTAACCAAGAGCTGGCTGGTAGGTCACATGATCATTGTTTATGGTGTGAATGCAACCAGAGAAAAAGCCCTGCAGTCCACTTGTCCCTCTGGGTGCTCCCCAGTCTGCAGAACCATCAGTCTCTAATTGTTGGGTTTGAAAGCAGCTGATGGTCAGGTCAACGTCACAGTTCAGCTGCTGCAGATCAAGTGAACACATTATTTTGTGACCTTTTCCAAGAAGGAATGTGCTTTAGCCAGTTTGAGTTATTTCTTAATCATCAAACAGCTCTGATTAATAAAGGCCTTACAAACGCTGTAATGCACAAAGTAAAAACTGGATTTACCAAATCACATTAAACAAGAGAAAAACAGAAATGCTTTCAGCTGGACATTAAATGTTTTGTGCATATTATTTCACTTATCAAATCCATCAAAGCAAAGAAATTATTTCATTTGAGGATGAAATGGTTTTAATAAAGAAACAGAAGAAAGTGAATGTTCTTACAGTTTTGCTGAGGTAACCAGTGGAGATATTCCTGCATTGTTTATCCTCAGAGTGGCAACATCCTCCACATCTGTAGACGGACACACAGGGTGGCTTATAGAAAACGTTGGTGGGAGCCCCAAACTCCCTGCCCACGTCAACACACACTTCTCTGGGCATGCATTGAGTCTTCCTCCACTCCGACTCTATACCTGCACACACAGAAGGTCAGCCATTTGCAACATGTCTTTTCCTCTCCTCTCTCAGCTGGTGTGCATACACAGAAATATAGAGAAAAGACAGAAACATACCAACCCATCATCCATCCATACACAAACAAGGTCAAAGTGTAGTTATAGCTATGAGCTCTGTCCTCTGAAATATAAAATATAACTATAATATAATATAATGTATATAACAATGTTCAAATATTGAACAAAGACAAAAAGCTTTATTTGAATCAACATGATAATATGAATCTTTTGGTTTTCTGGGTGCAGGGGATCTTATTTTAGGGTCCTGGAACTGGAGGAAGCAGGTCTGATAAATAATGCCGACGTACTTTTCAGAATGTCCAGGTTGAGGTAGGCAGCAGCGTAAACTGGAATGTCCGGGTGAATTGGTGAGAACTTAGAGGCTGTGGAGGCAGAAAGCTTGGACCTGCACTTCAGAGCAGCCCAGTATGCAGGATAGATGAGGCTCATCAGCTCGTCTACACTGGAGGCGGAACGCAGCTTCTGTTCCATGTCTGGCTTTGGTGCAGAAACCTACATGAAAAAGCAGAAGACACGCATCATATAACATATTTAGAGCCATAGACAGCCATCAGACCAGCCTCCCCTCACACAGTTAATCTTTGTTCTTATTTCAAACTCTTCTAAACAGCAGCCTGTGGGTTGGTTGAAACTCATTCTCAAAACTTCTTTCTCATATTTTCCAAATATATTCCCCTCTGAAACCACCCAGTTTTCCTAAACTAACACCAAAAAGGAGTCACACCAGTCACCAGTCACACCACAGCCAGTATTTCATTCATTTATAACAAACTATAACAAACAGACCTTAAGAGGGGCTGAACCCTCATCAGGTCTGAATGTGCCACAAACATGAGAAACAGTGAATATAAATCTGTAGTCTGGACAGAACAACAAAATTAGGTTCCAGTTGCACAGAACTGATCATCAGAGTCATGTTTACTGCAGAAACACTGATGACTCAGCATAATGAATGCATCCATTTCTATACCTGATTACTCCAAAGTGGGTTCACAGAGGTGCTGGAGCTTGGGACGGGTTGCCAGAGAACACCCTTCATCAGACGTATCCTTCCAACCTGCCGCTCTATTTAAGCTGCAAACTTCCTCTCTTCCTGTCCTTTGCCGTCAGTCCTGCTGCCATACATCACCACCTTTTTCCAGCTCCACCACCACCCCAGCATCCACCTGGTGGCCAGAAGGTCACTCATCACTCATCAGGGAGCAATGGGATCTTTTTCTTTAATAAAGATTTATAAATATTCACACCTGAGTCATCTGACTGGACCAATAATTTATCATCTTTCTCCTCAATGAACCCAATCTAAGCTGGTTGATGTGAGGACAGGATAAATGACTAAAATCTGGTTCAAGCAGGAACAGAAAGCCCTGGAACACCTAAGGGTTCATAAATCCAGCTGTTCCCACATCTCGGTGGAGCTCAGTGTGAAAACAGGAGCTGAGTGAGGAGAAAGCGATATGTCTGTCTGGGAAATTTCTACAACACATCTCGTACCAAGCCGTGTTATTTCAGGACCTACAGGCTGAGCCGCGAGGAGGCTGCTGGTTTAAGTCCAAGACTGTGGTGCGATGTCATTTAACGCTTGTTTAACTTCACTCATCAAGGACATTAAACTGTGTCGTTAGCATTATTTGTTTTTGTTTGTTTTTTTTAGGTAAAATAGAAAAAAACTTGAACTAGAAAAATGATTGTTGTTATTTTATAATTCAGCTTTCAACCAAATCACACATACGGGCTCAAATATTACACCTGTGCATCACCACGGGTGGAACAACACATCAGTCTATATTTTTTAAATGTTGAGTAATCCAACATGAAAATCCAGAACAATCATGGAGCCTCTCAAATGTTCTTCAGAAAGAACATGAAGAATTTATTTCTTCTAACAGGTAAAAGCTCTGTAATCTGATGAGCTGTGAGTGTCTGACATTTTAATAAATGGAAGTGATGATTTAAGTGTTTAATTGTCTGGATCCTGAATCCAAAAGAGAAAAAAGGTATCGTAGCAGTGATGTCATCAAACATCAAATTTATGTATCAAACTTGAGGTTTCCACCATCTTTTACCGTTAAGTTGCATCTGCAAGAATTTTGCTTTCTTATTTTTTCATTCCTCTGGAGAAAACATCAGAATTTAATTCAACTATTTATGTAATCAGGTGCAACTTCCGCTGAGCAGGACGACGTCAATGCTGGAAAACCTGCTGGACTGAAGAGTGCGCCTTTGCTGAGCAGCTCAGACTAACCCTCCATGCTGATGGTGTACAAACTGCTCTGGACTTCATAAAAGATTCTTTGTGCACATGGAGTGTCCCTGCTTGTGTTTTGCAATTAGTGCTGACAAATGTCTAAACTGTGCACAGGTTTGGAAATGACGAGGTCAAGCAGTGCTGCTGCAGAGACCTCGTGAGACCAAACAGTGGCCTGATTTCACCTCACTGTAGCAGACACCCCAGACTTCTAACTTCCGGGATTAAGAAGTAAAGCTGGAGTAACTTTGTGAAGAGTAAAGCTGAAATGTGGCACCACAGGTTTGAAGGATCATCTGGCTCAGAGAATTAATGAAGCGAAGGGCAGAGTTTGTTGTTACAGACTCTATGTGCTTGAACCAGAGTTATAATCCGGGAACTAATGCCGTGCAGAGCCAGCAACATGCTGTGGACCTCCAGGGAATTTCCACCAGAGGTTTCAGAGCTGGTTCAGAGACAAATCCCAACTTAGAGTTAGCAACCACGAAGTTGCAACCACTATATTTAAAATCCCAGAGGCGGTCCAGCATTTAAAAGAAGCTTTCTCCTGCAACGCTGCCAAACAAGCCGCACTTGTTCAGTTTTTGTCTAATTGGACTGACGTGAACTTTAACATTTAGCATGTTTAGCTGAGGCCCGGAGAGAGATGTTTCTGTGGTTTTCCTGAGTTCCACAGAGTCGGAACTTGGGCTGAAATTGCCGGGACGTCTATTATGACTGTCTTGACTGTTTTCTACGTAGAATGATGTCATTACAACCCTTACCAGATGTACAGGCAGCTATTTTTTGTGCAAAAAATACTATACTGCAATACAAGAGGTAATTCTTCCAGATAATGACACTGAAGGTTTAAAGAGACAGTAAGGAAATGCTTTGGACCACAGTCAGCATCCGCTAGTGTTCTGACTGATCTACCAGCCCTCCGGTTAGATGTCTTGTCCTGCATGGCTACTCATCTAAAGCCGGATTTATGCTTGCGCGACGTCTGAATGCGGTCGTTTACGGCGTAGCTGACACTGGTGAGTTTGCTCTCGCACTCGAGCGTAGGGGGTACACGTAGTTTTGGTGTTGTGTTTCAGTTTCTCTTCCTATCTGAAGGTGGCAGCAGGGGTGGTATCGGCCGGTAAACTCACCAGGTCAGAGTTCTTTTGACGGTTCACTTCAGTTCAGTAGGTATTTTATGTTTTTAAACAAAAATGGTGCCCAGTATGGTTCAGTGTCTTTATTAGATTGTGGAAGATAACAAAGAAATAATTAGATCAGCCTCTCATCAACTTGATCCACTGGTTATTGTTTTTAAAAACGGTGCTTACCACACAAATTCAGCAAGAAGATCCAGATATCCGGCAACACGTGAACCCAAACTGACCAAACTGAGTACCTCCGCATAACTGTCTGTGAAGCAAGGGTGCACGTCAGGTCTGGAAGAGGTGCGCATTGAGCCTCTGCTGAGCTACAGCGAGCCTATAGCAGTTATGCAGACGCAAATGCTGCGCAACCATAAATCCACCTTAAAGGCTGAATAATTAGGATTTATAGGAGAAATAATTTAAAATGTTCTCATTTGTTGTGAGGAATAAAAGGAAGCTTCCCTATAAATAAGCTGCCTCCTACATTAACAATGTCAAGTTTTACTCCTTCAAAATAAGAATTCCATGCCAGAACAACTTCTGTGCACTGTGTTGCTCTTCCCTACTTCCTGGTTCCTTAACCAATTATATTATATGAATATAGAAATGAGCAGATCTGGCCTCTGACCAGGGGGTTGTATACAGTTCATTTTGTGTACTATACAGGGTATCATCCTCTAAGATCAAAGCAGTCAGCATCAGCTAACCAGCAGTCCCTGTATCTTTGTCTGAAGTAGTTCAGCCCTACTACCAAAAAGAATCTTTAGAAGCCAGAGTCCATCACTGTGATGTGCACAGCGGTGTTGTTGGTGTTGGGCAGAGCGTGGAACACCATCATTAACCTCCATGAGTGGCTGCAGGAGATTGTTGATCATCTCTGTCTTTCAGAACCTCAGGGTCTATTATGGGTAGAAGGGAACATATCGCTCCCACAGAGACAACCAGCACCATAACCTTAAAGAACTGCAGCTGCTTTCTTTAGCATGACGTCTGGCCAGCAGTCTCATTCAACTTGGATTCCTTCACTATTATTGGTCCATTACATCTTTAATAGCAATAAGCATGTCTAAGGTCCATTATTGGTTCTGTAATCTAAAAGAATCCAGAGGAGTTTTCCAGCATGAAACAGACCATGAACACACCTCAGCTCCAGACTGAGCTCAATATACAGGACTGTCTCAGAAAATTAGAATATTGTGAAAAAGTTCTTTATTTCCTGTAATGCAATTAAAAAACAT
>JBAFTA010000005.1:4848081-4866476 GCA_036919975.1 Melanotaenia parkinsoni
TCTGCAGAGCAGGAACCTGCTGAAAAACAGTTCTTAAACTGAGTCAGGCCCGATTGTTTTAATCTTTTCCTGTTTAAAAAAATAAATAAATAAATAGATTTTTTTTTTTTTACTAATTATATATAAAGCACAGAAGATTTTCGCATCCCATCCCAGTTGATGGAAGGATGTGTTTCTGTAACAGGTTTACAGAATAATCTGAACAAAGATTAGAGAAAAAAGAGAGGAAAAACTAAATTAATATATTCAAAAAGAGGATTACATATTATTTATGTAATACATATGTGTGTTAATGGTTCTTCTGTGTTGTGATTGTTTAAAGTGATGCAGGCCAGGTCATGTAGAGGTAATCCTTCTGGTGGGATAAAAACATGAGGCAAGTGTGACTGTAGAGGACATCTTAGCCTGTAAAGCAGGACACTAAATAAAGAAACAAGGAATCCAACCACTATGTTTCACCTCCTGCAGGATAACCAGCAGCACAAAGTAAAGAGAACCGTTCAGTAACTGGTTAAATTACATAACTGACATTTAATATTGTCTTGGTTTGTTTGACTTGTTTTGGCCTTACAACAAGGTGAACAGTTCATTTTCTGGATATTAAATTATACAGATAAAAAACAAACAAATGATGTCTTGTTCACCTGTACCTTTTAGAGGTCAGAGTTTGAGGCATAATTAATTTCATACAAGTGGTCTTCTTTCTTTTTCTCCATTCCAGTATTATTTATGTCTCAAACAGCAGCTATAAAACATGTCATATTCCAAAGGATGGCCAGATCAGTGTGTCACATTCCAGACTACAACCATTTAAACTTATCATCATTTAGCTGCTGACCAGTTAAACATGTCATAATGTAGTGGCTGACCAGTTAAACAAGTCATATTCCAGCTGTTGACCAGTTAAACATGTCATAGTCATGTCGCTGACAGTTAAACATCTCATATAACAGTTGCTGACCTGTTAAAAATGTCAAAATCCAGTTGCCGACTACTGAAACATGTCATATTCCTGACGCTTAGCAGTTAAAAGGTAAAGGCAAATTTATTTGTACAGCACATTTCATGAACAAGACAATTCAAAGTGCTTTACATAAAACATTACAGCAGGGTGCAGAAAGCAAAACAAGCTGAAAAAAAAACAAAGATTAAAAGAAATAAAATTAATTAAAAAATAAAAATAGAAAAAAAAGCTAAAATAAAATAGATAAAATGCAAGAACTAAAGTTCCACTGTAGGGAAAGACAGTATTAAAACATGATCAAGTTTAAAGATTCCAGTTTAACAGAACCAGGTCCAGATCTGGGGCCTTATTTGTCAAGCTTGTGTAGGATCAAAAGTTGACTATATTTGGTTTACACAACTAGAAAGAAATATGATTCAACACTAAATAAATTGCTACCAATCACAGATGTATTTGTACATATTTATTTTATACATTAAAACAAATGAGTAAATTACCGGCATCATTACTGTCATTTAGCAGAGGCTTTCCTCCGAAGCGAATCACCACTCTGTGAATTGAACTTCAATCTCTAAATTGAAACAGGCATGGGGTGTGTGTGCACACGCTTTGATAAATCTGAAAGTAGAAGTGCACAGCATTTCCTTTTAGCGCCGCAGACGCCACCTGTAGTTTTTATTTGCTACGCACAGTTTGATAAATGAGGCCCCAAGTCTCTAAATAAAAACTAGTTCCATGCAGCAGAGAACAGGTGGGTCTTTAACCTGGATTTAAATAAACTGAGGGTTTCAGCTGATCTTAGGCTTTCTGGGAGTTTGTTCCAGACATGTGGAGCATTGAAGCTGAATGCAGCTTCTCCCTGTCTGGTTCTTACTCTGGAAACGGATTAGAAACTGGATCCAGATGACCTGAGGGTTCTGGCAGGTTCATACTGGGTCAAGAGATCACTGATGTATTTTGGTCCTAAACCATTCAGAGCTTTATAGACCAGCAGCAGAGCTTTAAAGTCTGTTCTCTGACGGACTGGCAGCCAGTGTAAAGACCTCAGAGCTGGACTGATGTGGTCCACTTTCTTGGTCTGAGTGAAGACCAAGAGCAGCAGAGTTCTGAATAAGCTGCAGGTGTCTGACTGATGTTTTAGGTAGAAACCTGTAAAAACACTGTTACAATAATCAAGCCGACTAAAGATGAAAGCATGGAATAGTTTTTCCAGGTCCTGCTAAGACATCAGATATATTTTACCCTTGATATGTTCTTAAGGTGATAGTAGGCTAAATTTGTGATTCCCTTCATGTGTTTCTCAAAGTTTAGGTCTGAGTCTATCACTACACCCAGAGTTCTGGCCTGGTTGGTGGTTTTTTGGTCTGAGTCCATCACTACACCCTGATTTCTGACCTGGTTGGTGTTTTTTAGGTCTGAGTCTATCACTACACTCAGATTTCCAGCCTGGTTGGTGGTTTTTTGGTGTATAGACTGAAGCGCTGTGGTGACTTTAATCGTTTCTCTTTGGCTCCAAAGACCATCACCTCAGTTTTGTTTTTGTTTAATTGAAGAAAGTTCAGACACATCCAGTCATTAACATCCGTGCATTTACCAAGAGCCTGTACAGGGCCTTGGTCTCCTGATGACATTGTACAACATATCTGCGTGTCATCTTTGTAGACATGGTAACTAATTTTGTTTTTCTTTATGACCTGTTCCAGTGGGAGCATGTAGATGTTAAACAGAAGAGGCCCCAGGATGGAACCTTGGGGAACTCCACGTGCAATTCTGGTCTGCTCAGATGTGAAGTTATCTATCAACACAAAGTACTTTCTGTTCTCTAAATAAGATTTAAACCAGTGTAGTGCAGTGCCAGAGAGGCCAACCCAGTTCTCCAGTCGTTTAAGCAATATATTGTGGCCGACTATATCAAATGCAGCACTAAAGTCCAGACTGACATTGTTCCATCGTCTGTATTCAAACATATGTTATTAATGACTTTGGTCAGAGCATCTCAGTGCTGTGGTGCTGTCTAAAACCTGACTGGAAGACATCATAGCAGTTGTTTTGTGTTAAAAAGTCATTTAGATGTATTAAAATATAGTTGATTACAGCTATTTTAGAAGTTATGGGAAGACGTCCGAAATTAAAGACAAGTTCGCAATCTGTAACAGATCTGGCCAGGATGTCTAAACAGCAAAAGGAGGAGCTCAGCTGACATAATATGTCACCCAGATCTTTGCTGTTAATGGGATTAAACCGTGTCATGCTATTTAAACTGGTTTTCAATGGGCACAGTATGTCTCCTGAACCTGCTGTTCATGAACCAACTGTTTGTCTGATATTTTGGAATTTTTCTGTGAAGAATTTGGCAAACTCACTGCAGGCCTTGGTGGGATAAAGTGGAATAAAGTGCAGGTGCGATTGACACAGGAGGATTAGTTATCCTGTCGACAGCAGCGAATAAGGCCCGAGCATTGTAACAGTTTTTGTTAATAATGTAAGAGAAATAGAACTTCCTTGCATATTTTTTCTGCTGACCAGTAAACATATCATACTTCAGTGGCTAACCAGTTAAACATTTCATATTCCAGCTGTTGACCAGTTAAACGTGCCATAATCTAGCTGCTGACCAGTTAAAGATGTCATATTCCATCTGCTGCCCAGTTAAACGACTCATTTTCCAGTTGCTGACCAGTTGGTCGTGTCATATTCCAGTTGCTGACTAGTTAAACGTGTAATAATCCAGTTGCTGACCAATTAAACACATCATATTCCAGCTGCTGACCAGTTAAACATGTTAAATTCCAGCGGCCCATTTAAATGTGTCATATTCCAGTTGCTGACCAGTTGATCGTGTCATATCCCAGTTGCTGAACATTTAAATGTGTCATAATCCAGTTGCTGACCAGTTGTTCGTTTCATATTCCAGCTGCTGACCAGTTAAACATGTCATTTCGCAGTTGCTGACCAGTGAAACATATCATATTCCAGCTGCTGACCAGTTAAACATGTTAAATTCCAGCGGCCCATTTAAATGTGTCATATCCCAGTTGCTGACCAGTTAAATATGTCATATTCCAGTTACTGAACATTTAAATGTGTCGTAGTCCAGTTGCTGACCAGTTGATCGTGTCATATCCCAGTTGCTGACCAGTTAAATATGTCACATTCCAGCTACTGAACAGTTAAACATGTCATATTCCATTTACTGACCAGATAAGCATGTCGTATTCCTGCTGTTGACCAGTTAGACATCTCATGATGGTGAGGCGGACCAGGTAAACGAGTCATATTCAAGCTGCTAACCACTCAAACATGTCATATTCCAGACACTGAACAGTTAAACTTGTTATTTCAGCTGTTGACAAGTTAAACATGTCATATTCCTGCTGCTGAAAAGTTGATCATGTCATATTCTAACTGTTCACCAGTTAAACAAGTCAAATTCCTGTTGCTGAGCAGTAAAATATCTCATATTCCAATTGCTGCCCAGTAAAACGTGTCATTTTCCAGTTGCTGACAAGTTAAACGTGTCATATTCCAGCTGCTGAACAGGTAAACAAGTCATATTCCATCTGCTGCCCAGTTAAATGTGTGATATTCCAGCTGCTGAGCAGCTAAACACATCATACTTCAGCGGATAACCAGTGAAACAAGTCATATTCTAGCCGCTGCCCAGTTAAAACAGTTATATTCCAGCCATCAATCAGTTAAACATCCCAGATATCCCAGATCCTGACCAGTAAAAAAAAGTCATTCAGTTGCTGACCAGTAACACATGTCATATTCCAGCTGCTGAGCAGTAAAACACATGATATTTCAGTGAGTGGCCAGTGATACACTTCATATATTAGCCGATGACCGGTTAAAAACATCATATTCCAGTTCCTGACCAGTTAAACTTGTCATATCCCAGTCACTGACCAGTAAATATGTACATTTATATGGTAAAAAAATATGTAACCTGAGCTGCAGACATGATCTGCAGCTCTGACCTGCAGCCCTGATCTGCAGACTTACATGCAGCTCTGATCTGTAGACCTGACCTGTTAGTGGAGGTGTAGATAGACCAATTCAAGCTGCTCTTCTCCCAGCCACTCTGGGTCCTGTCACTATGAATGAAGCTCATTTCAGTCACTTGTGTCCACAATCTTTTCTTTTCAGTTTCAAACCAAATCTCTTGACCACAGATGAGGGTTGGACTATGGACAAACCAGTAAATGATTAGCTTTACCCTTCAGCTGAAGGTCATTGCTGCAGGTCAGGTCTACTGGACTGTGATTTGGTGGCTGTGGAGGCCATTGGAGTCCAGTGAACTCATTGTCATGTTCTTGGAAGCAGTGGAGATGATCTGAGCTTTGTGTATGGCTGTACATTTACACAATGGTCTGATCTCATGGGGTGACATAGAATGGCAACTGCCACTCTAAATCAAAGTCTTGCCACCTCTGCTGCCTCCTCAGTTGGCAGTGTCAAATTCAAGGAATAATAGTTATGGCAAATTTGACATTTACACAGCGTGACTGTCTGATGTCCGACTTCACTGAATACAGCATGAGGTAACTCGACAGCGGCCTGAAACAGCTTGGTTTTGAAACTGAGAGGAGGGAAGCGAGGAGGGAGCTGCAAGAACAGAAGGAAAGCAGTAGCACTGAAAAACTACAGCTCAGTTCTAATAGCTGCTCGTAGCTGTGAAGCAGATTTGAGTCGACTAAAAAGAGCGTTATTTTGCTCCCTGTGTATGCAGCCTAATGTTACAGTAGGTCTGGAGTTAGGTTTGCCCAAGGTAGAAAAGCTAATATGATTCATGACAACACTGTAAAGTTTCTTCAAAAGGTAGAAAAAGGAGGAAAGGCAGCATCTCTGGTTTTTCCTCACCAGAGTAAGGTGAGGTAAGAGAATCAGAGAATCAGACTAAAGTAACGAGCCAGACTGATGGAGGAGATGGAGAGAAAGAAGAGATAATGCAAGGCGAGATGGTGAGGACAGGAGGAGGTGGTGGGAGACCACAGCAGTGAAGAGATTGAACAAGATCTGCAGGATGAAGGAGAAAGTCAGATGTAAGACAGCGTGCAGAGCTGAGACAGTGAAAGCCGAATTTAAACCCTCTTTAAATAAAGATTTCTATTCATCCTAATTATTATGTTTTCTTTAATAAGAATAGTTGGGATATTTTTGAGTGAGGGGAAATGGGAAGAGAGTTTTAGTATTTTCTGTGTATTTTTGACCCTCTGTTAAGGTTAAATCCCAAAATCAAATAAACTTTTCAAAAAGAAAAATCCCTCCCAGGCCCAATTCTGTCATGTTGTCCATGTTAACAGCCTTAACGGCTCCTAATGGAGTTTTTACTACTTCTTATATTGTATGACTAGTTGTTTTTCAGCTTGTATCTGTCCTCCTCTCCATCTTCCGTCCAAGTGGGGGATCAGCACAACCAAAATATGAGAGTTTCCCTAAGACCTTCCGAGGAGGAACGAGGAGAAGCTTCTGCAGCAACTGGTAGAAATCTGGTCCGCGGTTGGAGAGCTTGCTGGCTGCTCGCCACTCACATGAAGTTAGAGGGACTCTGCTTTTTCCATGACGTCAGAATCAACCTAAAACCCAATATAACCTTTACAGGTGGACTTTATCAGACTTTCTCTAAACTTCTGGATGAACTGTTCCATGTTTACATGCAGAACGTGCTGTTCACCAACGTGATGATTAATTGCAACAAAATAAAACAGAAAAGGATCTGAAGCATGAACAGACTGTTGAATGTGGAAAAGGTGTTGAGGTGACTCAACAGCAGCACAAATGGCTCTGTTCCTGGTTTAAACAGTCTGTACAAAGACCGGCTGAGCAGGGCCACAGCTAACTGCAGCACGACAACTGCACGACACCTTCTGCTTCAATGACAGCTTGTCCTCTCGAATAAAGGAATGAAGGAACAAAAGAATATTTCAAACGTTATGTTACATGTTTCATGGAACATTGCTAACCAACACATTGGAAAAGGATTAGGAAGAAGCATGAGCTTATTTAAACCTAACCATTATTCCAGGCAGTAAGAGAAATCTACTCTTCATTATCCTCTCCAAATTTGGACCTCATGAGACCCGGACCACACCTAACACATGATTAGTTATAAATGATGTGGTTTACTTAACACTGTTGGTAGGTTTTGTTTACAACATTTTTTCTGTAAATGTCACCTGAAAGCTGAACACCTCTGACTTGTGGTGGAGGTGATTCTCCTCGTGAGTCTTTGCGCTGCTGAGATGATGACGTGACACCTGCATGACGTGGTGTCCAGTCCTTTGCTTTAAAGAAACATGCAATTATTCAAACTACTGAAGATCAGGTAGAACATTCGCTGGTGATCAACAATAAAACCAGCCGTGTTGATGTTAATAAGAGAACATATTGATTCTGCTGTTAAACCAGGATGGACGTGGTGTGTTTGCTTTTGTGTATTTTTCATTTTTTCTCATTTTACTAAACAAACGGTGTGTCTGCAGATTCTTATTGTAATAAGCAGAACTTTTTATGATGAACATTTGAAGATTTTTGTGTATTTTGGACCCACTAAAGTAGGTTAACGTGAAAAAATGATCAGATGATGGTGAGGTTGTGCTGAAATAGTGATATCTAACAGATCACTGCAGCTTATCATCACCTGCACGACAATGTATCCGTGCTCCCTCATGACTGTATGCTGTAAACTGAAGCCACGTCCTTCTGTTCACACCTGCTGCATAAAAAAATTACAGTAAAGTCTGTCTAAAATCTAAAGCATGGGAAACATTTTCTTTGTGGGATAAAACTGAAAGTATTAAAGCTGCCCTGATAACTGTATGAGTTATCCTGGAGTTGTACTGGAGTTTAAATATCAATTCTGGTGATAAACTTCTTTTACAATGACAGCTGCCACAACTTTACCATAAATAAAGTCCTAATCATTAATGCTCTACAGCGGTGCTTCTCAGACGTTTTTCAGTCCTCTGCCTCTGAGATATTTTCCAGCTGAGTCCGACCAGAACAAAATAAAATCATCCCAAAAGTGACATGAGAAACACTAATATATATATGTATATATATATGTGTGTGTGTGTGTGTGTGTGTGTATGTGTGTGTGTGTGTGTGTGTGTGTGTGGCAGATTCAGTTCTTTTTTCTGTTGATTTTATTCCTAATTATTTCACAACTCAGCGTTTTTAGTCTGTTTTATTCCAGAACCTCCTGCAGTCCTGCGTAGTTCTCAGTAGGCTACTAACCAGGAAGGCTTCGTTGTTCAACACGGGGAATGTTTTTGCTCTTTAAGCAATTTAATGTGAAACGTTGGATTATTTAGTGGCAGTTTTCTGGTGGAAGGAGAAGACAGAACAAGTGAAGAGAAAAGGGAAAGAGGAAAAAGCAGTCAGGTGTAGAAGAAAGAAGGGAAACATCTGGAGGTGAAGAGAGGAACCAAAACAGAAAACATTAGAAATGAGATGTGACTTTATACATCACCATGCATTAGATGGAACACCCCGCTGTGTTAACACGGACCTGGATATTAAACTATAATGTAGGGGCTCTACAGTCTAATAGGCTACTAGGTGGACTAGGTATAAAATCCTTAGCGCATCTTTGAATTGGCCCCCCTTTAAGGCTGGAAACGCCCCCTAGAGTCCGGGAGACCCGGGAGAGTCCCCGAAACGTTCCCTGTCTTTCTTCCTATTGTTGGGGTCCGGTCCGTCCAGTAGCGGATGGGACTGAGTGAATCTGGAAGCTGGAGGCTGCAGCTGGAGCTCGCACTCACCGAGCTGAACACGCGTCTCGTGCAGCTATGAGACCTGCCTGTCCGCTCCAGGACATGTCCACTTATCTCAAACTGTCCTGCTTTTAGCTGAAAATGTGCTGAGACACGCTTCTGACATCAAACTGAGACTTAAAATCAAACTACGAGATCTTCTCTACATAAAATATTCCGTTTAGGTCATACTGATGGGGCCATTAGTGGCTCGTCCCCACACCGACCCTCTCTAATCATCAACAAATTATCAATAACCATCTTTGGTTTCCTTTAGCCCAATAATCCTCAGAAGGACCAAACTGATAAGTGTTCCACGGTGCCTAGTGGTGGGATCAGTTCCCTCCAGATCCAGCTTGCTTAAGTCCGCCACTATTTAGCCAAAAAGATTTGAGAGATAATTAGAAAAATACTTTCACATTCAACCAAAGGAAGCAATCTGAAACACGGTGAGCAACCTGAAGAACCCGCGTGATTCCAGACCTCAGCAGACTGTAACCGTGGAGATCAGCTAAAACCCGTAGAACTGAACCGGGATTACTTGAAACTACCGACCTGAACCCGCTGGACGCTGCAAACAAGTTCTGCACTTTCTTCCTAAACTTACCGGCTCGTCCATCTGCTCGTGCTCGTGGTTTTCATCATAGTCGCGGAGGATGACGTCGCTGGCGAGGTTGGAGAAGAACAGAAAAACCAGTAACAGACATATTCCCAGTAGGTGCATGTTTAGAGGAAGTCCTCGAGTCTGATGGTCCCACAGTCAAAAGGAGAGGATTTAAAAACCTCCCCAGAGTCTGCGCTGCCCTGATGCCTCTCCCTCTCTCTCTCTCTCTCTCTCTCTCTCTCTCTCTCTCTCTCATCCTTGTCTTTGTCCAGGGCCGGTTCTAGCTCCTGGACAGGCTGCAGCATGGGCTCCGGGTGGGGTTGGGTGGGGGGGGACAATGAGTGTGTCTCAAACCGCGCACTTACATGAGTGCACTGGAAGGTAGTGTGTAGTGCGCACTAAGCACTACCTTCTGTAGTGCACACTATCGTGGGTAAGTCCTGATCCACATTGAGCACTAACGTTTTGCACTTACCGGTAGTGACGTACCAGCTTAGCAGCGCCGCTCCGTTAATATACTTGTTTACCTTCCAAAATCACGTTAACATACGTGTTTGCATGTCATCATACTTTTATGCTATCAAATGCCTTTTAAAAGGCCTCATTAGTGAAACAAAGAACCGTGGCCTCCACTGTATTAATCTATCTCAGTAGATAACAATAGAAACCATCAGCACACGTTCATGTGTCTTTGCATGTCTCCCCCATACTTGTTAGTATAAAGTGCAATTTAAAACACTAAAAAACAGCTTTTAAATAAGCAAAGATATCTTATCTGAATGGAAGTACGTTACATTATCCATTTGTTTCATTAGTGTTTCTACTGTCTGGCAACAGGAAACGATTTTACTAGAAACCATCATTTAAAATATGAAATGCAGTAATGAAGACGCTAAAACAGGGATGCAGAAAACATTTTATTTAAACTTTTTATTAAATCATTTCTCTCTTGCCGCCTCCTCATTTCCACAGCAGCGTCGTAGCCCGCAGGTGGTAAATGCCTCAGTGCCACTGCTGGCTCGGTGGTTTGATGAAATGAAATGAAATGAATGAAATGAAAAATACTTTATTAATCCCAAAGGGAAATTCAATAAAAATAAAAATTCAATTGTGATGCCACAGTGACCTACGGTAAACACAGAATGGCAGGTTATATAAAAGCAAACATTATTATGTACTTTATGGGTACTTTGCAGACTCTGATCTAAAGTGTTGTACAATCAGCTACGGGTTCGTCAGCGGTACCATGGAAACGGGTCGGTTCTCTAACCAGCGGTGTTTACTAATCAGTTTTCAGATCAAGGACCATTTAATTTACGCCAGAGACCCCGCAGTGCTTCATCTGGAGGTTCAACAATCATGAACATACGGAACCTATAGTATTAATAATTTTTAACACTTATAGCCCATCTACATCTGCGAAATCGGTAATAAAACTGCTAACATTTACGTTGCTCACTCTACTGCAGCCTCCAACAAATGATCAGATCCATAACTGTCATCAGGGATAGAAGAGATAAGAAGCTGCAGTTTATATTAGAATTATGATCAAATTACTTCAAGATGGCAAGACACTTAACCCCACGTTGCCTCCTGATGAGCCTATCAGGGTGTGCATGTGTGTGAATGGGTGGATGTGATAAGTCAGCGGTGTCAATTATACGACCCGCTGGCCAGATCAGGCCCGCAAACGGGTTTAATCCGGCCCGCGAGATGATTTTGTAAAGAATAAAAATGATCTGCAATTTTTTTTCAATAACAGAAACTGCTGTTCCAATTAAGTCCACTGGATGGCGCAATAGCAATTGTGTTAAGCAAGCAAACTGTTTATACCGGGGCAGAGCAAGTAGGTCAAACAAGTGCAGCCAGTCCGAATGAGCTACTTTGATTTGCCCGCAATATTTATTACGGCTTCTACTTTGAACTTTATGTGCTTTGGCACGCTCATTGCCCCAATGTGTCCCTGTCCAAAAAAAGAAAAGTGGACGCAGAGTGCAGAGTGTTCCAAGAAAAATGGTCATCCTCCTATTTATTCCCGGAATTGAATGGGAAAGCTGTATGCTTGGTGTGTTCACAGCATGTTGCAGTGCTAAAAGAATATAACCTTCGTCGCCACTATGTGAGTCTTCATGCCAACAAATATGACAATTTTCAAGGACAGCAGAGAAGAGAGAAGGGGAACGAACTGTTGGCGGGTCTGAAGAAACAGCAGTCTGTGTTTACTCACAGCTGAGACATCAGTGATGCTGCTGTGAAAGCTAGCTACCTCATTGCTAATGAAATTGCAGTGGCTTCTAAACCATTTACTGAGGGTGAATTTGTTAAAACATGCATGATGAAGGCAGCGGAGATTGTGTGCCCTGAAAAGCACCAGGCTTTTGCAAATATTAGCCTGACAAGAAACACAGTTGCAGACAGGGTTTCTGATCTTTCAGTCAATTTGGACAGCCAGTTGAAGCAAAAAGTAAAGTCATTTATTGCGTTTCCAATTGCAATTGATGAAAGTACAGACATTACAGATGTTGCACATCTGGCCATTTTCATCCGCGGAGTTGATGACACATTGACCGTCGCCTTCACAGTTCGTGGAGTTGGTGCCGATGACAGGTACAATAGCAGCTAATATTTTCACTGCACTCGTCGGTGCACTGGACAGGGTCGGAGTGGACTGGTCCCGTGCTGTCAGCCTGGCTACAGATGGTGCACCTTCAATGATCGGGGAAAAGGCAGGCGTTGTGATAAAGTTCAGAGAGAAACTGCAATCTGCAAATGGAGGACGTGATTTTTGGACTTTTCATTGTGTTTTGCACAAGGAGGCTTTGTGTTGTAAGTCATTAAAGATGGATAACGTCATGAAGGTGGTCATCCAAACTGTTAATTTCATCCGATCCAGAAATCTGAATCACCGCCAGTTTGACAGCCTTCTCAGAGAGCAAGACCACATCTATGGCCTGCCATACCACACTGAGGTAAGAGGTTAAGCCGAGGTTCTGTGTTGAGGCGTTTCTTTGATTTACTAGAAGAAATTGAACAGTTCATGGAAGAAAAGGGCAAACCAGTGTTAGAATTTCATTCTGCAGAATGGATGCAGGATTTATGGTGGATATTACAGAGCACTTGAATAACTTGAACAAACAGCTGTCAGGGCGTAACAAAGTTGTCACACAGTATTATGATAGCATACGTTCTTTCAAGTTGAAGCTGTCATTGTGGGAGACGCAACTCACCGGTGGTGATGCAGCTCACTTCCCCTGTCTGAAAACCCAACATGTGGCAGACATGAAGCAGTTCAAAGATAAAATAACAGGACTGTTACGGGAGTTTGAGCAACGCTTTCAGATTTTTGGTGAACTGGAGAAAGACTTCAACGTTTTTTGCTCGCCATACACCGTGAATCCCTCTGGAGAATGAGAGTGGGAGTAGAGGGGGATAAAGATCGATGTGAGGGGGGAGTATATCAGTCCACAAGCACAATGGCTATAATTAATCATCGGCTATGTTATTTCTTATCAGGAGATTATGTAGGGGAGGAGAGGAATCAAGATGAAAAAGGTGAAAAGCCCATCAGCATTCAACTAGAAATAATAGACTTGCAGATTTGAGGGGCAAATTTCCCACAGCTGGCTTGAACACATATTATATATATATATATATACCATGATTTTACCAGTCTGGCCCACTTAGGAATAGATTTTCTTCCATGTGGCCCCTAAGCTAAAATGAGTGTAAAGTGCTTTGAGTGGTCAAACTGACTGGAAAAGCGCTATATAAGTACAAGTCCATTTACCATTTACATTTATTGACGTGCACATTCCTGCTCTGTACAACACAGTGAAAAGAGAGATAGTTGAGTCCCTGCGCAATGCACAGCAAGTTGCCATTACTGTGGATGGCTGGACGTCTTGTGCTACTCAAATATACATTACAGTCACAGCACACTATATTGATGATGACTGGAGCATGAAAATCCCTGTTCTCCAGACCAGAACGAGGAACACAAAGTAAAAAATCTGGCAGCTTTACTGCATGATGTTTGCTGTGAATGGAAGATGGAAAAAAAGAAGCCTGCACTGGCGACTGATAATGCATCAAACATGTTACTGGCTGGAACACTTGCAGAGATGAAGCCACATATACGATGCACACACACTTAATTTGTCCTCTCAAAAAGCCCTACAAGTGGACAAGGTCTCAACACTCCTGGTAAAATTGAGGAGGATAGTGACATATTTCTACAAAAGCCCCAAAGCATGTGAAGCTCTGCATGAAATCCAATCCAATCCAAACCCAGCTGCACCTGAAACACCACAAACATGATGTTTCCACAAGACCTCCTCAACAAAGTTTCAGCACTTGATCCCCGCTTCAAAGAGGTGGAAGACAACACTAGGGACACCATATTCCCGAGGATAACAGCAGAAGTAGAGGGAATGGTAAGAAAATGCACAGTATACTGTATCTAGTGTGTTTGTTTCACTCCCACGGTTACATTTACTCTGCTTTTCCTAACTTCTGTTTTTATCTGTTTTAGTTAAAAGAAATCTAACAGCTTATATTTGCTGGTTATTGTCATGCAGAGGGTGATGAACCTGTAGTTGACCATCAGAGCAGGAGGCAGACAGGTTTGTGTTGTTATGGACTTAAGTTTAACTTACAGTAGTGAGTTGATTTGAAAAGGCTGTAGGATGTCATTATAGAAATATTCTGCAGCATTGAATTTTCTTTCTCTTCTCCCAGAGCCCCCCAAGAAGTCACCCTTGGACCAGATGTTTAAATTTCTTCACTCCAAGAGCACAGAAGAAGAGCATCAGGGACAGAGCTAAGGAGGAAATAGCAAAGTACGGGGGGAGGGATAGTTTATCTCTGAATGGGGATGTGTTTCAGTGGTGGAAAGAACAGGTGGATCTTCCACTGCTTTCCAAATTGGCCAGAAGCTACTTGTCCATCCCTGCAACAAGTGTCCCATCGGACCGTGTCTTTAGCACAGCTGGTGACATAGTTACAGCACAGCACAGTTTGCTGCTTCCTGAGCATGTTGACCAACTAATATTCCTGAAGAAAAACCTGACACTAAGCCATATGAAATAAATCACTTAGTGAAGTGAGGTTGCAGTCTGGGATTGCCAATAATGCTGGACTTTTTTCATACATGGTTAGCAGTTATGAAAGGCCTGTTTCTTGAGAGTGCCATTGTTTGTTGAAGTTTTATTTAAAAAAATCACATTGACACTTTATTTTCCTCACTACAAGGGAATGCAGTAGTGTGGACTTTGCACTTTGAGAAAATAAACTTCGAATTAATACACCTCAGTGTTGGATGTTTGCAGTTAATTTGGTTTTTAGTCAAGAAATTATAGATAGAGCACTGTTAGTAAAAAGGACTGTTAGTGAATGGTCCATGTGTTTTTTTTTAATTATTATTATTAAGAGGCTACAAAAAATTCCTAAATAAATTTGTTTAGTTGAAGAATGACATAAAAAAAACAAATGTAATAAAATAAATGTTTGATTTTGTTTTTAGTGGGAAAATAAAACAATCTTCTGTCTGTGAAACAGTGAATTGCATCTTCATTTTATTTTTTTTTTTTCAATTTATTGGTTTACTAATTAGAAAACAATCAAATATCAAATACTGTGTATCGAATCGCCCTCAGTGGTGGCGATTCACATCCCTACTCAACCCAAGTCAGGACAACCCAGCACTATTTAACCTTTTTTGGTTTTCCTAACACTGTCTCTAGTTCTGCAGTTCTAACAGCCTCCCAGTGGAGATCCCTCTGGCAGCCTTCTCTCTCTGGGATACCACATTTGGATTCCATCTCACTCTGGTATGTGGTCATCATACTTCAAACATTCCCCTCCAATTATTCTAGTTCTTATCCCTGTTCTCCTACCTTCACAGGCAAGCCAACTTACAGACCAGATTCAACAACCCTGAAAACTTTCCCTTTATACAATAAATATTATTAATCCAATCCTTAGGTCTCTGAAATTTATTGTGGGTCCAATCTACTGAACTGTGAACTACTGTGAATGTGTAGTGTTCTTCTATGGTGCCTTTAAGGTGTTGCTGGTTCTGAATGGAGCACTAGTTATTTTTTGCTCTTAAATGTTTAAAAGAATTACAGAAAACTATTCAGAATTAAAAAATAGACTTTTAAGATCCCAATATCTACAGATTCAGAGAATTAGGAGGAATTTTTGTGTGCATGGGACACGACTGAATGCTGGTGATCTTTTGCATTAAAAATAGACATGATTCTCTACTGGAAATCATTGCATGGCCTCAGGAAGACTTCTATAACTTTGTTCCAACTTTTTGTGTTTACAGTAAGGTTTAACTTACGCTGGTGATCTGTGAGGAGGTTCTTGACCTTGAGATGAGTCCTTGAAGGTCCTGTGAGGTCTTCGAGATCGGAGCAACCAAGTCAAGAAAGAGTCTGGATGTACAGCCATGATGCAGAAAGACAGACACCGCCTCCTCTGCTTTCACCCAACTCCCAGGTTCTGTCATCTGTGGTAAGCTTACCTACCTGGTGACCTACAATTTGCCCTAACCACTGACTGGATTGTGAAGCAAGTCTGAGTAAAGTGTTTGGACGTGATCTGTAGCTTCAGATTGGTTATACTAGACCTACTGTTGAACAGGGACTTGCAACTGGAATCTTTGCTTTAGTTCTATCGCCATGGATGTGGCGCTCCTCCACCTTCTCTGGTTGTTGTTCCCGAAGGGGTCCTCAAGCAGGATGGTTCTCTGCCTTCAGGCTACGAGTGGGTCTTTGAGTGGGATGGTCCTCTGCCTCCTGTCTTCAAGGGGGTCCTCGAGTGGGATAGTTCTCAGCCTCCAGTCTTCGAGGGGGTACTCGAGCAGAATGGTCCTCTGCCTCCAGTCTTTGAGGGGACTTCGAGTACAGTGGCCCTCTGCCTCCAGTTTTCGACATCTGTCCTTGAATGGAATGGTGCTTTACCTGAGGGGGTTGCTGCACTTCAATCCAATGGCTCACCAGAGTTGTCCCATCTCTTCAGCCCCTGGCACTCTACCCATCCCCCTGTAGGGTCGTTAGCTTGTTGTTCACTCTGGGCTGTCCTGTCAGCCTGGCCTCTGGGCTGTCCTCCAGGGTCCCATCTCCTGTTGTCAAAGCCCCTGGAGCTGCCTCCAGAGATCCATCTCTTGTCGTCATGACCTCCTGGCCAACCTCCGTGTTGCAGTTTGTGTTGGCACACCACACTTCTCGAAAAATGTCATATAAAAGTGAAGAACCTAGTGCAGACTTCATGATAAACTATCACCAAAACTACATTCACAACCACATCCTTTCCAACACTTAACACCAATATCCAGCTAGTAGAAACTATTCAATAATTCAGGTATGTTAGGATGGAGTCCGACACCATGCTGCATCCTTCCACCTCAACAATTGGTGTTTTGCTGCTGATCTACTGCAGTAAATTCATCTTTCTTCCAGGCAGTGCACAGGTTTTGTCTGTCTAGTTTTGCAGTCTCGGACAACAGTTCTATCAACCAGCCACTGGTGTTTGGCTCCCCTGGTACCTTCACCAATGACTTCTTGGTCCTCTATGATGTATTGATCCATATGCCCACATATCTTAGTTGCTATGATACCCGACAGAAGCTTCCATGTTGTGGAGAGACAGGTTATCGGCAGATAGTTGGATGGGACTGTTCCTTTCGGAGAATCTTTCAGTATCAGAATTGTCTGTCCCTTGGTCATTTGGTCATTCATTCAGGGTGGGTCCCATCTCTCAGTAATTGTTTAATTTGTGCTAGGCCCTCATGGAGTGAAGGTAACCAGTTGGTGTGGATGTCAGGTGCTGTCCAGTTCTTCATACCTGAGAGTCTTTGCTGGATGTCTACCACCATGATGGTTACTGGATTTTGTTCAGGGATGGACCTGTGGTCCACTCTTAGTTCTTTTAACCACCGTGCTTCACTATTATGTGATGCCTCATTCTCCTATATGTTTTTCCAGTATTGTCCAGTCTCCAGCCTTGGTGGGTTAACGTATGTGGTATTATCCTGCCACTGGGAGTGCACTTTAGCTGGGTAGTAGTTGATGTTAACTCCCCCTTCTGACCTATTGTCCTGGTGGCATCTATTTTGTGTTCCAGTAGCCAATTTCTCACCATAATACCTTGATTTCTCAGTACCTAAAGCAGGCCTTTTGACCGAGCAAAGTCTGAGTCAGTATGTCTCTCTATTCACACACTGGTGCGTCTCTAGACCTGGTCCTAACCCATGGTCTGTCCACTGATGTGTCCTCTGTTGCTGACCTGGCTGTGTCAGACCACTACTGTGTGTTTATTAACATCACCAGTTTTATTCACCAGGAGGCCCCAGTGAGAACTGTGAGGGAAATGACATACTACTCCCGAAGTAGCTGCAGGTTTTATTGAGATTTTAGAGTAAAGTTCTTCTCAGATTTGACCTGCTTTGTGTGATTTTATTATAGATCCTTTTAACAATAGACTAAAATCAGCTATTGACTCAGAAGCTCTACTTAAAACAAAAACATCAGGAACTAAATCCAGAACACCGTGGAGAAGCCTGGAAATTGAAGAGTTAAAAAGAAGCTGCAGGAGAACAGAGAGGAAATGGAGAAAAACAAAACTAACAGTCTATCATGAAACTTTAAGTGTAAAAAAGGCCCACTCTAGCGGCCAAAACTGCCTAGGAAAGGCAGCCTGAGCTCTCTCTCCCCACTTGCAGTTCACTCAACCACTAACCAATCAGAGCACAGCAGCATTCTTGCCTGTTAGTTAGTCCGGAGTCTGCCCCTTAACAAGCTGCTTCGGTGCTGGAACACCACGACTTATCCAAGAGCATTCTTGTAATAACAGCTGTCATCTGGTGGAAGTGCGTCTAGTGCAAGAGAGTGTGAGACTGTTTGCCGAGTGCAACAATTGTTTCGGTTAAGCAATGTTCCGGTCGCATATCTGTAGAGCTAAGTACGTTTGTTAGGTAAACTTTGTTTGGGCAGCATGGCTCAATGGGTAGAGTGGTCGTCCTGTAACCTAAGGGTTGCCGGTTCGATCCCGGCCCGGAGAGCTC
>JBAFTA010000005.1:4877560-4887948 GCA_036919975.1 Melanotaenia parkinsoni
CCAGTAGAGCAGCTTTGGGATGTGGTGGAACGGGAAATTCTCATCATGGATGCAGCCGACAAACCTGCAGCAACTGTTTGATGCCGTCATATCAATAGGGCTGGGTTTAATTAGCACATTAGCATCTAACACTAGGACCACGAGCTCTCACATTAGCCGCTAGCATTAAGAATTCGGGCTCTCACATTAGCAGCTAATACTAAGAATTCAGGCTTTCATATTAGCAGCTAATGCTAATGGGTGCGTATCTGAGAAGTGAAAAATGTTTAGAGCAACTCCACTGAATGAAATGCTTAATCAGGACATTTAAAAAGTCCTGAATGTTTCAATCACAGCACTTCTGGCTGGGAATCTGGGAAACACCGGATTGTTGACAGAAATGTATGTAGATGAGTCAGATTAGGTTATTACAGTAATCTGATTACTCCCAGATAACTGAGTTTGATTGTCACGAAAATAGACTCAGTTTTTTATAAAAAAAAATATTGATCTGAGAATGTCTTTAAAATTCAAGATAAAATAGGTGGCGTTACACAGTTAGCTGTAAATGAATCAATATCGAATTGGATTTAATCAAAATACAATTGAAATAGGCTACTGTGAATTGAACTGAATCAATTCAGGAAACTAGTGACGATACCCAGGCCTACATGTGAATATAGAGAAAACCTCTGAGGAATGTTTCCACCACCTGATTCCATCTATCACACCAAAAATTAAAAAGTTCCTACCTGAAACTAGAAAGTGGGCCAGATAAAAAGAACAACCCGCAACTAGAAGGCTGACCCGATGAAAAAGACAACCTGGTACTAGAAGGTGGTCCTGATGAAGATGACAACCTAGGACTAGAAGGCGGACCCTAAATATCTTTAGCCAGAAATTTAACTCATTTGAGTGTTTAAATTTTTTAATATTAGAAATTAAGAGAAAATATGTTGAAGAAAAGGTAGAACTTATCACATCTACGTTTGAGTCATTAATATAAATTATAAAACCACCTGATGAGGTTGTTCCATACTTCTGCCAATCACAGATGTTGTATTGAATAATTACATGTTTAATTAGTTGATTTATTCATTAATTTTTTTCCATTTCCACATTATACTTTTCAGCACAGTTGCAGTCCTGCTGGAGGCCATGAAGTCTGTGCTGCTTGCTCTCCACATCTCAGTTATATAAACAACAAATCCTTGGCTCAACAACCACCTCTTTGTAAGGAATTAATTGAGCACTCGTACACACAGAACATCTAAACATTAATAGCTCAGACCCCCCAGAAACAGCAGGTCAGGGGTCTATGCACTGACGACTAATCTCCCTCTAAGTGTGTGTTCATTCCTCTGTGCATCAGCGTTTCTGCCTTTCCTAATTGGAATGCTGTGCTTTTTGTCGTGCAGTCACAGATGCCTGTGGAATTTGAGCTGATATGAAAATAATTGCTTTACTTTGGCTTTGGACGATGTAAGGAGCAATGTGTTTTCTCAGAGATGGAGCATATAATGCCTTAGCATTAACACCCGGTTTATTGAAGACCTCCTGACAGCATCATTTTTTACTTACAACTGAAGTCCTTATCTAGATTTAAAGTAATGTTATACATAACAAAGCGTGGTTATGGATCAGGCTTCAGTACAAGCGTCTAAGCCAAAATTCATTGCTGTCCAGCAAAGAAGTCAATGGTCAATTTATTGATGCAGAGAGTCTAAAGCCATGAATATACTTGCTTCTAATTGCTCGTGCACATGTTCGGCTTTCGCTACTTGGACTATTGCAATTCCTTATTGTTACGACCCAATTCAGGGGTATGAAAGGCACAACAAAAGAAGGGTACTGTGGAAGATGTTAAAATAAAGGATGCCATTAAATTTTATTGTTACAAGCAGAAATGGGGAATTATCAAATGGTGGTAACAGATAAAATTTGGGGTTAGCGGAGCTGCCCAAATCAAAAACACAATATAACCACTATGGGTATCTCACAGTCAGCCAGTTGATAAAAAAAAAAAAAAACTGGAATAATGAAATGAGTGAACGAAAACTGTCCAACTAATCTAAAATAATGTTAGGTTTTGAGGCTCCCACCATACGGATTCTCAATCCTTTAAAAAGATCGAACACCGACTTCCTCCGGAGTAATCCAACCAATGACGAACAGAACACACTTCAACTCCAGTCTTCACTGAGCTCAGGGTTTTTACTTCACAGATCTCCAGTTACAATCAGCCGTATACACCTCCGTTCTCTGACCGACCCTCACAAGGCCAACCAACTACATATTTACACAGTGCATAAAAACCTACGGTCAGCCCCATTACCAGACAGAAACGGGTGTATATACAATTGTAACTCCCAAAACACTACCACAGATTAACATACACCATTTCCCACCAAATACACCATTACAACCCCCTTTAACCCAAATGCTTAACTTAACACAATTACATAAATCAATAAAGCAAATACAAAAAATAAACACTATCATCCCATCATCCCCCCTTTCTCTGGCCACTTGGTGCGTGCCAAATCAGCCAATTCAGCACACCAGGCCCTGGTTAACACCCTCATGGGCGCGCCTCCATGAAGGTGCTGATCCCCAAACCACCTCAGAGGGAGAGAGAGAGATTAGCAACAAAAACACATACTGAAAATAATCCAAACCCAATGTATTACCCAACCTAATAGGATCCAATATTAGTGGATAGATACATTAACAAAAATTAAAGAAACACAAATAAAGGGATATTAAAGTGTATGCAGGGCATGTATGTGTGTGGTCTCATACTGAGCACCTGCTTAGTGAGGAGATGTATGCAGCTTCCTCACAGATAACAACAGGTGAAACAACTCCAATAGCCATGCTTATGCTTAAGAACCTTTATATACAATTACAATTACACACTAAACTAGCCCAACACATTCTAACTTTAACAATTATAAACTAACTAAACAGTGCAACTGTAACTCTGACAAAACAACTAAAAGATACGCCACAAAAGCTTTACATTGTAATCAAAACAGAAAAGAAAACAAGAGTCAGTCAATAAACCAAACCAATGAGCTGTAACGCTGTTGAAAAAATCCTAATCCGTCTAAGCAAAATTCCACCAGCCAAGCACACAAACAAAGTCACCACGAGCCCCAAAAAAGCCAAGGGCAAACTGTCTGTGCCAAACAGTTGCCTCTGGCTTTTATTTCCTGGCTGGTGACATCAAGAGCAGCGTTTGGACCAGTGATGATCCTATCAAAAGGAAGGATGCAATGGTGTGTCAGATCCAGCCAGCTCCAAGCAGGTAACAGGGGTCAGGCATTTGCATATAGGATTAGCTCCAGGTGGCAGTAATGAGTGGCTTCCGTAACACTTATTATTTTTCTGTCCCAAATATGCCATGAAAAGCTGATCCAAAATGCTGCAGAAGGTTCTGATGAGAACTAGCAGGAGAGATAATATTTCTCCGGTTTTAGCTTCTCTTCATTGGTTCTCTGTTAAATCCAGGATAGAATTTAAAATGCTTCTCCTCACATATAAAGCTCCATAACCAGGCTCCATTATGTATCAAAGATCTCATAGTTCCATAATTGTGTTTCCCAGAGTCTCTAACAGTCCAATGGGAGGCAGAGCATTTGGCTATCAGGCCCCTCTGCTATGGAATCAGCTCCCAGTTTGGGATCAGGAGACAAAAACCCTCTCTATATTTAAGAAAAAGCTTTAAACCTTCCTTTTGATAAATCTTAAGGCAGATTTATACTCGCACGACGTCTGCATGCAGTTGGCTACGGCGTAGCTGATGCTGGTGAGTTTGCTCTCACACTCAAGCGTAGGGGGTGCGTGTCATGGTGTTGTGTTGCTGTTTTTCCTCCTAATCTGAAGGTGGCAGCAGGGGTGGTATTGGCCAGTAAACTCACCAGGCTGGAGTTCTTTTGATGGTTCACTTCAGTTGCGATATGTATTTTCTGTTTTAAAACAACAATGGCGTCCAGTATGGTTCAGTGTCTTTATTAGCTTATGCATGAAAACGAAAAAAAATTAAATCAGCCTCTCATCAACTTGATCGACTGGTTATAATTTTATAAACGGTGATTACCATACAAATTCAGCGAGAAGATCCAGATATCCAGAAATTCGTAATCCCAAACGGACCAATCACAAGGAGTACTTCCATGTAACCGTCTGCGTAGCAGGAGTGCACGTCAGATCTGGAAAAGGTGTGCGTCGAGCCTCTGCAGAGCTACACAGCGCCTACGGTGGCGACACAGACGCTGCGTGAGTATAAATCTGCCTATATAGTAAGGGGTGGTTATCCATCCTTTACTTATGCTGCCATAGTCGTAGACAGCTGAGGGACATCCCATGATGCACATATGCACATATGACAGTATCAGCATCAGCAGAAAAAATGTGAGTTTCATGTCCTGTTGGTGTTATTTCTGGGGTACATTGTGGCACAAGGGACCATCCAGATGGACCCAGCCAAGGTTCCTGCTGTCACCTCCTGGCCTGTTCCTGAAACAGCTCCAGCATTTCCTGTAGAATTATCAACTTTTACTGTTGCTTCATCTGCAACTACAGCTCCGTGGCTACCCCTCTCACCGCCTTGACTTCCTGCAAAGTACTCTTTTAGTGGCTGCAGCAGCCTACCAGACCCTCAAAAATCGGTTCACCACATCGCCTGTTCTGCAGTTAGATGATCCTGGATGACAGTTTGTGCTTGAGTTGGATGCCTCAGACATTGGGGTGGGGACCATCTTGTCACAGCGCTCTGGCACTGACCAAAACTCCATCCCTGGCGCCATTAGTTGGAGGGCACCAAGGAGCATTTTCTTGTGTGGACAGATCACAAAAACTTAGTATATACACTCAGCTGAGAGACTGAACTCTTGTCAGGTCAGCTGGTCCCTGTTCTTTGTCGATTTCAACTTCACCCTCTCTTACCATCCAGGGTCCCACAATGCCAAGTCCAATGCCCTTTCTCGCCAGATCAAGAGGACAGAGGAGTCTGATGTTGGACCTGAGTCTGTCCTCCCTACATCCTGTCTTGTTGCCTGATTAACCCAGAATATGGAGGAGAGGGTATGTATAGCCATAGAAGGACAACCTGGTCCCAACTCCTGTCTAACTCCTTTTTTATTCCTCCAGCCTTGAGATCAGATCTGCTACTATGGGCCTGGTCCTCCAAACTCTCCTGCATGCCCTCCTCATATGTTTCTGGTGGCTCACCTTGCAGGAGGACATCCAGGAATTCATCAAAGCCTGTCCAACGTGCAGTCAACACAAGACTGCCCACTGACCTCCTGCTGGGTTGTTTTGACTTCTTCCTGTTCCTCACTGCCCATGGTCACACATATCCTTGCACTTTGTTACTGGCCTTCCCACTTCTGATAGCCACACTGCCACCCTGCCTGACCATCATGGACCACTTCAGTAAGACGGTCCATGTGCCTCTGTCCAAGCTCCCCACTGCAAAAGATACTGCCCAGTTGGTTTTACACCATGTATCCATGCACAACCTTCCTGTTGATGTGGTGTCAGACCAAGGTCCTCTGTTTTTTTATGTTTTGGAGGGAATTCTGCAGTCTGCTGGGTGCCACCGCCAGTCTCTCCTCTGGAGTCCACCCCCAAACCAATGTGTCATAATGCAGAAAAAATTACAGACCCAAGGAGCAGACACAAACCACAGTTATAGTGCTAGATGAAAATTTATTTTGACCCAGCTGGCAGGCACAGCAAAAGGGTGGAGGTGATCACTGCATGGTTCGGTTCTGCCTAGAAGTAGAGTCAGAGTTAAATAAATCTAAAGAAAAGAGCACCAACATTCAGAAACTTTGAATAATGAACCAGTCCTACTTTGGTCTTAGAGTATCCATCGCAGAGGGAAAAGTGGCCAACCGGCAGGTGAAAAAAGCAAGCACTATTCATCCAGGAAGTGGAGGCAGGACATGACAGACGAAGGCAGGAAGAGGAAGGTGTAGATGGGTGTGGGCAGACAATGGCAGGCGAAGCAAAGCGCTCCACAGCAACAAAGTCCGGCAGGCAGCAAATTCCCGGGAGCTGTCCCAAGCAGTGCAGGAGAGAAGACAATCTGGCAAGGAACTGCTGCAGCCTGCAGCTTGATAAACCAGCCTCCTGATTTCCAGATCCCAGTCAGGTGTAAGGGGGAAGATCCAGGCAGGCTGAGGTTCTGCCACACTCTTCCCAGCAAGATTCCCAGCTCAGCCAACCACCCTATGACACAATGGACAGTCTGAGCGTATGAACCAAGAACTGGAAACTGAAAACATCCATCATTGCTGCAGGGCATGGCTCCAAGCTCACGCCACCCTCCTTCATTCTGTGGGTTGCTACGCTGCCAATGCCAACCATCACTGTACAACTGCAACAACTTACCAAGTGGGTCAGTGAGTGTGGCTCTCCACCCAATACTTACCACTTCGGGTGGAGTCCAAAAAGATGGCACCAAAGTTCATCTGGCCTTTCACCATTCAGAGAGTCATCATTTCAGTGGCAGTCTGGTGAAAGCTCCCGCATTCCATGAGGGTTCACCCTACCTTCCATGTCTCAAAGATTAAATCTGTCCATACCAGTCCTTTGCTGTCAATGGCACCACCTCCTCTCCACGCTTCCACCTGCTGGGAAGCAGAAGATGAGCAGGTGCTGCTATCACCTGCTCATTATCTCCAATCAAGCCACTATGTATGCATCTTCATTCCACTCACTCTTTGCCAGATTCTCTTTCCATTAACGCCTGACTCCAGCACTTTTTCTCAGACTGCTCTCCTGGTATCGACCCGACTTGTTTTCAACCATTGCGTTCATGTCTCAGCCCCGGTCTGGATCTGCACCCAACTCTCACCTGAACCACTGTACAGAAGAACATCCATCCAAAGTGGGTTTAGTGAGTTTGTGCTTTTTCTCCTCCACTTGTAGAGCCTTTTGAGAACACTTGGAGATCATGTGTCTCTTGCAGTTCCTGCCTACCCTGTTGGTCCAGTGGTTCCCTGTTTAACCTGCCTAAATAAAGACTTTTTAAATAAGATTAATTTGTGCTGCTATTGGGTCCACTCCACACCCTTTCCATTTTCTTTTATTGGTGCTTATATGATAGAAATCATCTCATCAAGAAAACTTTATATGTGAAAAAGAGATAGTGTGAGGCATGTTTTAACTAGAAAACACATGAAATGATAGTACATAAAGATTATTTTCATTGTGTAATTTAACCTTAAAATCCTTAAACTTTCTCTAGAAGTTAGTGAATGTCACATACATGTGAAAGAAATTAAACATGAACAAGAATGTCACGGATAAGATGGTTTACGGCTCATTAGTCAAATCTCTTTAGATTTGAACATATTCATCATTATCGTCTTTCTTAGATTAGACCAGCTAACAGCTTTATGCTGTAGCATGACCTCCCACTCAGCATGCAACCCACCACCCCCACCCACCCCTTATTATCTGGATGCAAACTGGATGGATTTGAAAAAATGCGACTGTGATGATTTATTGAAGGAAAATTTACTTGAGGAAAATTGAACAAATACTTCTGAAGAAGTTATCTAATCAAAGGGTTGCGTAAAAAGGAGAAATTGGGAAAGAAAAAAAACTTTATGTGCCCAAAATCATGTATTTATTGATATCTGATGTTACTGTCAGTTCTAAATACTAGAAAACACAACCCAGCACTTTGTTGGGGAGGATGTTGTTGATCGCCTCATCAGAGAAAAATGATAAATGGTATGAGAGTTCTGGAGAAAAATCAGCCCTGTGACTCATAATATTTTCTTTCAGTAATATCAAACATTATGCAACATGGTGAGCGTGGATGTGTGTTCCCAGGCCCTGCCAAAGGAAAACCAGCCAACACACCAGCTCAACCGTTCACACACACACACACATTCCTCTGCTTCCTAAACTGGGATAAACTCCTGGACTTTAATCACTCTGGGTCAAACCCCCCAGTTCTGTGGACAACAAAGTGTGTTTGGATTGTTGGGTGAGAAGGTCAGCAAACAGATTGGGATTTACCACCATCAGTCTCCAAACCAGTCAGACCACGTTTGTTTGTTAATAAACACTTTACCAAAACAACAATGACTGAAGAGCTTTAATTAAAAGTTTTAATTTGATTTATATTAAACCAAATGAAGAAAAAAATTCTCACATGGCTTCATCTCCTCATCACCTTAGGATTTTCCGGTTTGTAGGAATGAAACTGGACTGGATTAAATTAACTGGACTCAAGTGGTTTGTATCTATAGGTATCCTTTTTTTTCTTTAATTGAGATCTATGGTCTTTAAGGAACACCATATGACTTTCTGACTTTAAAACTCTGTTTTTGCCTTGTGGTGCAGGTACATTTTTAATGTACATTCCTGGAGTGGTTGTTAGGGGAGATCTCAGAGATGAGACGGGATGAAGAGGATGCTGGATCAGCTGTCGTTATGGGAGATTTCAGAGAAGAGAGGGGATGAAGATGATGCCGGATCAGCTGAAATTTCTTTTTATCTAATTCATTTATTTTTTTACATATCTATTTCTATTTTCTATTTTCTTGTTGCTGCATTTATTCAGCTTTCATATCGTAAACATATTTAGGACATGAAGAATTAAGAGGTCATTTATATGAAATTTATATTGATGTTATTGGTTCTGAGTTTATTATCTTCTAGTCCTGATTTGTGGATTGTGGATTTGTGGAGTATTTTCATTGAAACGTTTTATTTTTAATCTATTTTATTTATTTACAGGTTTTAGATTAGACTAAACTGGATTTCATTTAATTCTTTTTGTTAATCATTCAGCTTGTAACTTGTAGAGCAAATAAATAAAAACATCCAGAGTTCCTTCAATGAGACCAGCAGGTGTTTATCTTGGAGGAAATCAGAATAAATATGTGCAAACTTAGGAGAAGAAATAACGGCCTCGTCCTCATGTGGAGTCTCAGTGACCTTCTCCCTTTAAGTCTACAAAGAGTTGGAACTGGTGGACTGGTGGACGGGGGGGTTGGTGGAAGTGACAGAGGGTCGGAAAGGTATGTGGTTGCTTCATCTGTTAGCGGCTGTTTGTCCATGAGAGGAATGCCGCGTGACACAATAAGGGACCGTTAAAGAGAAGAATGCTTTCTGACAAACACCTGCTCTCCATGTTTGTCTAAGCGACGGAGACAATGACAGAAAAACAAACATCTGCTGCCTTTACAACCAGCAAACATCCAGAAACACAAGTTCATTTCCCAGAGAAACAGACTCAGGTTGAACAATGCTGGCAGGGTGGACCACATCCCATCTGAAATCATCCTGGCAACACTTGTTGTTTTACTAATTCTGCACCATTTGACCACATGGAAGCAAAATCTGCCGGCTAATCTGGTTACCAGCTGAGGCCTCCACAGACGCCAATGCACTGCTGAAGCTGGCTGGAGATCATCACAAACCCTCCTCATTCGGTCAGGAAGGTGCTTTTATTCATTTTATCCCTCCAGTTTCTGTAGACGATTAGTCCTCCTCCTGATAGTTGCGTCTGTTTCAGCCTTTCGCTTCCAAGCAACAGAGATGGTTCAGAGAGGAAACTTATCTCATTCCAACACCAGCTCAGGGAAACGTGGACTTCATCTCAATTTGTTTTCACTCACGGCTCATTTGACTCGTTGTTTTGGTAGCTTCGGGGTGTAAAACTGTCCATCTTCTCTTGTTTCCTACAACCCTTCATTCATGGCTCATTTTCTTTATCATCTCAGGCTAATGAACACAGGAGGAGCTGGAGGAGGTAGCTGTAACCATGCTACCTGGCGAGCACCGGACACTTCTTTAGGGTTAGGAAAACATCATGGCTTCCTTTAAAATAGAATATAACAGCACATCGAAATGATCGGCTCCAGATGCTGCAGAAGAACCAGCAGGAAACGTGGAGCTGCAGACTGGAAGGGATGTTTCTAGAATATCTCATGACTACCTCACAGTGATGTTTGTGAAAACTCCTCATCAGACAAACAAAACACCCAGAGACATGGCTGCTATGGCTCCACGTAAAACAGTCACAAGCAGATGAATTTGCAAGTTTGCTGCAGGTTGTATACAAACATCCAATCCTCAGTTCAAAGATGTGCTTGTATCGTACAAGCCCATCTCCAAAAACAGCATGGACTCTGTATGAATGTAAATAAAACCAGAATCTCATCAGGTCATATTTTATTCCCAGTAGAAGATAAACAACATATGATGAAACTTAGACATTTTACCATTTGATGGTAATGGTAAAACTGTCTGTGAACTTCCCAGACGTTTCCAGACAGTTTTTATAAGAAGAGGGGATGCTACACCATGCTGAACATCACCCTGGAACTACTTTTTACACCATGCTGAACATCACCCTGGAACTACTTTTTACACCA
>JBAFTA010000005.1:4888048-4905789 GCA_036919975.1 Melanotaenia parkinsoni
TTTTACACCATGCTGAACATCACCCTGGAACTACTTTTTACACCATGCTGAACATCACCCTGGAACTACTTTTTCCAGACATGTCGCTGCCATCAGATTCACTATCAGCTCATATTTTCTATTACATGAAATTTTCCATCACATGATGAGACCTGATGAGATTCTGGACATCCATCCATCTATACTGCTTCGTCTGTGAAGGGTCGCAGAGAAGCTGGGGTCTATCCCATCGACTTAAAGTGGGAGGCAGGTCCACCTGGACAGGAAACCAATCCATCACAGGTCCAACACAGAGAGACAAACAACCACTCACACTCACTGCTAGGGAGAACTTGGAGTGACCAGTTAACCTAACATGTCTTTGGATGGTGGGAGGAAGCCGGAGAACTCACACATACACCGGGACATACAGACTCCACACAGAAGTATATAGAGTCCTGATGTTGTTTGTGTTGGAGTTAGGGCTGTAGACACGTTAGACCTGCCTACTTTACTTCCTAATCTTCTATTTAAATGTGGACTTGTTAAGATATAATTTGAAAGAATAAAACAATCATCCAAAGCAAACAAACCTCAATTTACAAGAGTGTCAGATTATTTAGTAAAACTGGTCTCATGGCGGTCCTCCAGCAGGCTGAATGTCTGCTGAAGCCCTACTGGAGGTCAGACTGGCCTGCAGCAGGCAGGCAGGCAAGCTGGAGCCCTGGTGGTCATCAAGCACCCCTCCAGTATGAGTATTTACCCAGAAACATCAAAGAAACAAGTTTTTCTTTTGATTCTGGTTTACAACATTGTAGCCTTGATGTTTTCACTGTCAGATCATTTATGAGAACATTTCTTCCATAAATCAAAAAATAATCCAGGACAGGAAGAGTTTGGATGATCTGATTTATTCAAAATCTTGGATCAGATCTGGTACCAAATAGGTGATCTATCCAGCCTCACTTTCTACAGCCAGCCTCTGATATTTCCGATCAACAATCACCTGTGCCGAGGTGAAGCAGGAGTTTATCTGTCCAGATTGCTTCTGTCGTCACAGGTAATGTTGCTCTAACACGAGCTGGAGCTTTGCAGGATGTTAATGTGTATGATGGGCTGCTCTGATGTGATTTTCTGACTGCCTCTCTGACTATAATGGTTTCAGACCCTCACCAGCCAGCCTGATCACACCAAGCTGCAGTGCTCCTCAAATTCCTGTTCATTATCCTGGATTCTCTGACTCTGGCTGGATGACAGTAAACGGAAAAAACTGCCCGTAATAACACATTATTATAGGGTGCATCTCAAACACACTTGAAACCTGCTGAGACAAGTTAAGATGGCTGCTAAGGATCACCTGCGAGGTGACTGGAATTGATCAACATGGACGATTTTTCACCTGCAGATAAAGAAAAGCCTCGAGCGGCTGTTCTGGAAAACATCAAGGCACCAGTCATGTGTCTGTATTGAACGCTGTTGGTGGCTTAGTTTCCCTCCCCGCTGGGTCCTCAGAGAACAAACACGGCCTCCCAAACATGTTCATTCATGTTTTTTCCACTTCTTTTCCTCAAATCCTTCAACCGGCTTCAGCCTTAATCAAAACTAACAAATATGTAATTATTCCAGTTATTTTAACCCTTTAAATGGCTCTTTAATCACATGATACCACAGTATATATATATATATTTGTATAAAAAAGTGTGGTATTTTTCATATTTTTGGTGGATTTTGGGTAGCTGAAGATTTTATTTGTTTTATGGATTTGTCATATTTGTATTTCTTCAATAAAAATGTGAAATCATGTGATCAATCTGGTATCTAAATAATTGTAGTACATATCTGATTTTTTATTATTATTATTTTTATTAGAACTTAAGTTTATTTAGCAGTTTGAGCACAAAATAGTGCTATGAATCTGAAATGGTTTCTATAGTATTTTTTTCCTCTGCTGACCTGACAGGATAGTACATTTCCCCTCATGTTGACCTTTAGGAAGAATTGAAATTGGATTCTTGAAGAGAAAGACTTTCTTAGAAAAATCTATCCCATATGGGAAACAAAACCAGAACAGAGCCCAGAAACTGAAATCCCACAATGACCCAGGAGGGTTGAAAACATGGCTCCTGATCAACCACATGTATGTGCTGTGTTGTTTTCTAAAAAAGATTTCAGGGTTTTCTTGGAGTTCATGTGGAGAACTTGTCTTCTGTGATGTCTAGTTTCTGTTTTGTCCTGGGAGAGAACAGGAATCTGTTTTGATCTTGTCATTCTGAAATAACAGAGTAGAACTCAGCATCAGCTAGGGCGATGTTCAGCCCCGCCCCCCGCTGGATCCTGACTCCATCCTTCTGCTCAGGTGACATCAATCAAAGATTTCTTAGCTGTTTTGGGGAACTCAGATATGAAACCTGCTGGCGTGACATCGAGTTTGTGAATGATGGTCATTTTTGGGAGAAGAAAACCCGACTGCTGCAGGGATCCTGCTGCAGGGATCCTGAGACGTGGTGTTGAGTGAAAGCTGGCTTTGAGCTTCACTAACGCGCAGTGATCCGGGGTCAGCTGATTATCTCAGTAACAATGCAGCCATTCAGCAGGCAGCATCTCCTGATTTCATGCAGAATTTATTTGACTTTGCGTGGCAGGAAAACACAGGCGAGACAGAAAGATCAGGAAATTCAGCTGACAGTTCTGCAATTTCGACAGCAGTCTTGAAAACTGATTAGAAGTTAACAGAAGTGGGTGTAATTAGAAACGTCATGTACCAGCAGGACATTTTAAAAGAGATTGTTTAGATTTTCTGCAGAAACAGAGGTCAAGGAAAGATATTTATTAGAAAACTGATACGCTGTGACGGCCGTCAACCACAGTTTGGCTGAAGTGAAGCAGAAAGAAAAGTTTTTAACACATTTCTTGGATCCAGACTTTTTATCAGCCTCTCAGGACCTTACATGTACGCACTCCACATCCTGACATCCATCAGTTTGTGGTGCTGAATCTCCTCCTGGTGGATGGCCTAGGACCTGTGCTGAAGAGGGAGCAGAAATTCTCTCATGGTCACTTTGATGGACGATTACCTGAGAGCCAAATATCACTGACAGCAGAGGGAATAATTAAGTTTATGAAAATATTAAGAAAATTCACATTGAGGAAGATACAGCATTGACATAGACTTTAATAAAATTCAACTTTGGCTCCATCTGCTGGTCATCTGCCTCCCCTATGGTCTGATTCAGACCTGATTCAAGACTTGATTTAGTCCTGATTCAGTCCTGATTCAGACCTGATTCAAGACTTGATTTAGTCCTGATTCAGACCTGATTCAAGACTTGATTCAGTCGTGTTCAGACATGTTTCAGTCCTGATTCAGAAGTGATTCAGGCCTGATTCAGTCCTGATTTAGACATGATTCAGATCTGATTCAAACCTGAATTAGTCCTGGTTCAGATCTGGGTCAGATCAGATTCAGTCCTTTTCAGATCTGGTTTAGATCTGAGTTAGTCCTGGTTCAGAACTGGTTCCTTCCTTATTCAAACCTGGTTCAGACCTAACTGAGTCCTGATTCATAGATCATTTCGATCAGATTCAGTATTGATTCAGACACTATTTAGACCTGATACTGACCTGTTTCAGACTTGATTCAGAACTGATTTAGTCCTGATTCAGATTTGATTTAATCCTGAGTCAGTTCTGATTCAGAAGTGATTCAGACCTGATTTAGACCTGATTCCTGATTCTAAGCAGGTTCAGTCCTGATTCACTCCTTAGTCTTCATTCTGATCTGATTCAGACCCGATTCAGACGTGATTCAAACCTGGTTCAGTCCTGATTCAGTCCTAATTCAGACCCGATAGAGTTCTGATCCAGACCTGATTTAGACCTGAATCAGTCCTGACTCAGGCCTGGTGTAAGTGATTTACTCCTGAGCTGCCACCTTACTGCGGTGGTGGAGTTTGCATGTCCTGACGATCCTAGGAGCTATATTGTGGGGGCTTTATGCCCCTGGTAGGGTCACACATGGCAATCAGGTCTCTAGGGGAGGGACTAGACGTGCAATGTTCCTTGACATGTAAAGACCACCTAAACACTGTGCAACGTTTCTGATGACGTTGCTGAACTGCTGTCAGTAATCTGTATTGACTCTGACTGTGTAGTTATTGTTGGTGAATCAAACAATCATGCTGATAACCCGGAGGGCAGAGGGACCAAAGAACTGTGTTGTGTTCTTTATAACTTTGGTCTAACTTAGCATGTGGAACAGAGAACTCTGTCTGGATCTAGTCATCCCCTAGTCGTCAGCTGATGAGCTTGTGGATCATTTCGATGGTAAAATTACAGCATTATTGATGTCGTTGCTCCCAACAAAGTGAAAGTGATCACTGCCAAAAAGAGAGCTCCATGGAAAAATGCCACGCTGGTAAGAGCTGAAAAACCAGAATGTGGAATGTGTCCACTCAGAGACATGAACACCATGGCACACACTTTTCTCCAGTCAATCCTAAAAACCTGGATGAGATCATTGGCCATCTGAAAACCACGACTTGCTGTCCTGCCTACCGGGTTTTTAAGAATGTTTCAGGATGCATAGCCTTAGATATTTTACAGATTGTAAACATGACTCTGCTTTCAGGTGTCTTCCCTCACACCCTAAAAACAGCCTTCATCAAGCCACTACTGAAAAGAAAAACCTAGACTCCTCCCTCATTAGCAGCTATAGGCCAATTTCAAACTTCCCCTTTCTTAGTCAGATTGTAGAAAAAGCTGTCTTTCAGCAGCTACACAACTTCCTGTTACTAAATAACTGTTCTGATGTCTACCAGTCAGGTTTTCGGCCACACCACAGCACTGAGACTGCTCTAGTTAAGGTCTTTAATGATATCTGCCTGAGCGCAGATAGCGGAAACCTTTCAGTCCTGGTACTGCTAGTTCTCAGTGCTGCATTTGACACAGTCGACCGGAACATGTCACAAGACAGGCTGGAAAATGGGGTAGGACTTTCTGGCACTGCAGTTAATTGGTTTGAGTCCTATTTAAAAGACAGGGACTACTTTGTGTCTGCAGGTAACTATAAATCTGAGTGAACCAAAATAACCTGTGGAGTTCCCCAGGCCTTCCTCCTGGGGCCACTGCTGTTCTATACATCTGCGTGCTGCCACTCACTCACATTATGAAAAACAACTAAATATGTTACCACAGTTATGCTGATGACACACACATCTACATAACCATCTCACCAGGAGACTACGGTCCGATCCAAACTCTGATCAACTGCATCAATCAAATTAAAGAATGCATGTGTTTCCGTTAAATGATGACTAAACTGAAATCATTTTGGAGCCAAAGCCACACCTGGAGTTTAGCAGTTTATATTATGATAGTTGTAAGTCAGCCTTATGACTTGAAGAAAATATCAAGGATTAAAGGACTGATGACTCAGCAGGATTTAGAAAAACTGTTTATTATCTTTAATAGACTGGACTACTGTAATGCTGTCCTCACAGGTCTCCCTAAAAAGTCCATCAGGCAGCTGCAGGTAGTCCAGAACGCTACTGCTCTAGTCCTCACTAAGACCAGGAAAGTAGATTCTAGACCTCCAGTCCTCACTAAGACCAGGAAAGTAGATCCAAGAACTCCAGTTCTCACTAAGACCAGGAAAGTAGATCCTAGAACTCCAGTTCTCAGATCTTTACACTGGCTTCCTGTCTGGCAAAGAACTGACTTCACAATCCCGCTGTTAGTTTACAGACCTGAATGTTTTAGGACCAGAATCCATCCAGGATCTTCTAGTTCGTTATAAAGCAACCAGATCCCTCGGGTCATTAGGGTCAGGTCTATTTTCTGTTCCCAGAACTAAACCTGGAGAGGCAGCCTTTAGCTTTTATGCTCCTCCCAGAAAACTGCAGGTCTGCTGACTCAGCGGTTTTACATCAGGGTTGAAAATTTTTCTATTTGCTGCCTTTTATCAGAACAACTGTTAATTCCCCACACTGGAACTTTATTTCTGGCTTTTATTTGTTTTAACTTAGCTTCTTTCTTACTGTTTTCATTTCATTTCTTTAATTTCTTTTTAAAGTTTATTTTTAATGCACTTGTTATTGCTTCCTGCACCCAGCTGTGATGCTGTTCATGTTTTATGTAAAGCACTTTGAGTTGTCTTGTACATGAAATGTACTATACAAATAAATTTGCCTTGCCTTGCCTTTCCTAGACAAAGCATGGCTCCTCACACCCCTATGATGAGTCACATCAATGGATTCAGGTTTCCCTGGTCAGCGGGACCCCACTCTGGAACAACGCCTGGAATTGGGGCATGGAGGTAGGCACTTAGTGGCTGGGCCTGTGACCAAGGGGCCTGGTCGGGCTCAATCCGAAGGGTAACATGGGTCCTACTGCCTGCGTACACAGCACCTGCGGAAGTGATCATAGGGGTCGGGTGTAGTGTGACCTGGGAGGCCGCCAAAGGTGGGTACCCTGGTGTTCTGATCCTTGGCTGCAGAAACTATTGCTAGTGGGTCAAGGCCGGGCCGCCAGGCACTCGCCTCCGTGCCCAACTCTAGGCCTGGCTCCGGAGAGGAGCCCTGGTAAACCATGTCCAGGCAAGGGAAACCTGGATCCATTTTTTTTCATCATCATAGGGGTCTATTGAGCCACGCTTTGTCTGGTCCCTCCCCTAGAGACCTATTTGCCATGGGTGACCCTACCAGAGGCATAAAGCCCACGAAAACATTGTGAACTGTCCCTAAGCTGAAATGATTGCAGTTCATAATGTGATCAGAGAACAAATATATTACCCTCTAATGAGAAGCTCTATAAATTCCAGGTGGATACCTCCACAACTACCTGGATCTATGACTGACTAACAAACAGACCACAGCTTGTGAGACTGAAGGTTTGTGTGTCTGAGATGGTGGTAAGGAGCACTGGAGGTGCTCACACAAACAGTCCAGGCAACAGACCTAGTTCAGGAGGGCAGCCCAGAGGCTGCGCAGACAGCAGACTTGGTTCTGGAGGATGGCTGGAAAGCCACACAGACAGAAGACCGATGTCTGGAGAACGCCTGGGAGGCCATGATAACAGAAAGTGGATCTTTGCCGAGTCCAGCAGAATCCACACAAAGAGAGGTCCTGGCGCTAAAGCCGGAGGAGGTGCGATTTCCTTGGAGATGTGAACCACAGGAGGCGGAGACGCGTCCCGACCCAACCCCCTCGGAGATGTGAACCACAGGCAATGGAGGAGCGTCCCGACCTGGGGCCCCCTTAGAGACATTGACTCGAGCAGGATGAAGAGCTTCCCACCCCGGGACCATCTCAGGAACATGTAATCAAGCTGGATGAGGAGCGTCCTTATCCCATCCTGGGACTCCTTCTGGAAGAGGAGTGTCCGATCCTTGGGCCCCCTTAGGAACATGGACTCGAGCAAGATGAGGAGTGTCCTATCCTGGGACCCCCGCTGGAACATGGATTCGAGCTGGATGAGGAGCGTCCCATCCCAGGAACTCCTTGGGAACATGGACTCGAGCTGGATGAGGTGCATCCCATCCTGGGGCCCCCTCAGGAACATGGACTTGGGCATGGATTAAGAGCATCCTATCCCTAGACCCTCTCTAAAACATGGACTCGAGCTGGATGAGAAGCGTCCTATGCCGGGACGCCCTCTGTAACATGGACTCGAGCTGGATGAGGAGCATCTCCTTTTTAGGACCCCCTCGGGAACATGGACTTGAGCTGGATGAGGAGCGTCTCATTCCAGGACCCCCTTGGGAACATTGACTTGAGCTGAATGAAGCTCAAATTTTGGATAGAACTCACAGTATTTGTTTCCAAACAAAACTCTCTGCCCATAGATGCTTCACATGAATAGAGCGTGTTGGAAATCAGACTTCCATGATGTTATTTTATTTTCATGTTACTCAACTGTACGACTTCTTATTTACTTATTTATTCATTCAGTCATTTTTAGCTGGAAACGGGGAAAAGGGGGTTGGGCTTGGTGTGTATGTGTGTATACGTGTGTGTGTGTGACTGTTTGAAAGATTTTATTGAGTGTTTGTATTCTTATGTTTTTAATCATGTAAAGAACATTGTGTTGCCTATGGCATGAAAAGCGCTTTATAAATAAAGTTTGATTTGATGAAAGCAGTGTAAAAAAAATTGTATATAAAAAGAATGACTCATAAATGAACGGCTCACAGTTGTGAATTGGTTCCCATCGTTCATTTTAAAGAGTCGTTCAAAAGAATCGATTCGTTCATTAACGTCACATTTCTAATCGGCATGTGATGCCGCAGAGCTGGCAGGACCTGGGCACCGGTGTGGGATACTACAGAAATGGGTAGGACCTGGGTGGTGGCATGGGTTGCTGCAGAGCCAGTGGCAACATTGGAGACATGGGCCATAGAGCTGGAGGTGACACTGGGGACGTGGACTGTGGAGCTGGAGACGACACAGAGGATGTGGACTGTGGAGCTGGTTGTTTGGAAAAGATAAGATAACATGGGGCAGAGCAGGCCTTCTTGATCAGTTTGTTCCACAGGATGTCTGCTGAGGAGAGGAAGAAAAGGAGAAGTGGTCCTAAATAGACTTGAGCAATAAGTTCTCACGCATATTTTTCCCATGGTATAAGACTAAGGTAATAAAAATTATCTTAGTTTAAACTCTAAATTAGTGATGGGATGTTCGGCTCTTTTCACTTTTCGCTTATTTTGGATGGCTGATCTGTGAGTAGTTTTTGATGACACGACCATAGACTGTATATCAAAGATGGACGGAGACTCCGTGACGTCATACATAAGCTTGTTAGGCGGTTCCTACCATTGCCATCTTGGCAGCTTCACGCCTGCTGTTGCTTCCGGAAAAATAAAAAAATAGGTGAAGTGGCGGAGCTGAGAGGGGGGCGGTGAGTGTGGGGGTGATTGTCTATCAAACTCTGAGCTGCCTGTAACTAAGAACTAACTGAGCCAACTCAAATCTAACATGAGCTAACGGGCTAATGAAGGTAGGTGGGCTTAAGCTAAGGTGAGCTGTTACCCAGCTAAAAACCATGTTTGTACCACACTCTCCCTTCCTTGCTGCGGATATTGGATACATGTTAATCAAAAGGACACGGCCCTAATTATGCCAAATTTCAAGATTAAATAACATCCAAACGTTTGAGTTAGAAAAATTTTAACCCCTCACAGTTCTCATGAAGGTAAACTTAACCTATTAATTCTAAAATGGATTTTTGTACCAGGCGTTAAACATGTTTATTTCTGCTGTGAAGTTGGTCTGCAGGCCGGTGGCCATTTGACTCCAACCCTCTCCGGAGGTCTGTTCTGAGGGATTGGTTGAGGCCCGTGGAGGTTCCTGGCTCTATGGGATGTCTCCAGTCCAGGCTCCTCCTCTGTCTCATCAGGTTGTAGACCTGTGCATTGGTGGGTTTCTGGCTTCTGCAGTTTTTCGCAGCTGATGCCACCCTTTATGAAGGTGATTGCATTACATGGCGAGACCATCATGTATATATTCATACTGAATGGTTCAATATACATGATTAATAATCCAGTTGCTAGGACACACCAACAAACACACGAGGTGTGATTTGTACTGAACCTCCAGTCTGACTGTGAACTTCTTCTACTTTGGATCTTATAACAAGCAGGCTGGACAGCTTTCTGATTCATGTCCTTTATTTTCTAGTTAACACTCTGAATTAGGTTATTAAGTATTAACTATATGACAGACCTTTTTACCTTTTTCCAGGTGAGATATTTTTGACTCAAAAGCACCAACAGTGGGTGATATAATAATCATTATGGCCTTAAAGTTGGAAAATGCTCCATCTGTTTAATTTTATTGGTTACAAAAATTATGGTAGATCATTTGCTATCAACATTACCGACTTTGGGGTTTGGTGAATTTATTTTTTCAGATAACATGATGTCAGTGGCATCATCACAATTCTGAAATACAAGGAATCCATTGACACCAAATATGTCATGATTGAAAAAAATAAAATATTTATGCAAAGTTTAACTGCTTTCATTGCGAGATAAAGTCATATGATTTGCAGTAACAACTTGGATGAATTTGTGATAGTAATCAATCTGTGTCCCCAACCGACCCTGTGACTCCTAACATGCTGCCAAAAGAGAACTGCTGCTGCTTTCAGCTCAGACTGTGTTAGCTGATGCTCACTACTCTTCTCTAAGAAATTAAAGACAAACTGCTCTTTGCTTCATTTTCATTCCCTGTTTTTTCTCTCTCTCTTTCCTTTTTCTAGTGTCCAGCCTTCACTTTCTTTAGTAAATACATGACTTTCTCCTCTGGCTGTCTGGCTGTGGCCTGTAACTGGTTGAACAGACTGGTGTGGACTAAACCTTTTTACACAATTTTAGAGGGGTGATGGGGTCCTAAAAGGCCATCCATCATTATTGTTGGTGAAGCATTCATTCTCACCCTACAGTGGGCCCTGGGTAAATGGTACCAATTAAACATTTGATGCCATTGCCAAATACAATCATGATTCTTGCATCAGTAAAGTGATTCTTCAGTATTAAACTATTTGTTCATGACTTGCACAGCGCGACAACACAGTGAGGAAACAAGTGTGTTCAGTCAGAGGGTTCTCCAGGTCTGCTGGAACATAAATAACAAGGTTTAGGAAGTCTTTCCTGCAGCAGCCATCACCCTCCAAAAAATAAGAATTTTAAAAAGGAAATCCTTCTAAATCATATTTTAAACAAATAATATATTCTTAATTTAAGTTTCCTTTCAGTTGGAAAAGGGAGGAGACACCAAAGTTAACAGTAGTAGTTGTGTAGGCTGATGGATAATGTTCTGGTTCTTTCTTATTACAAACTTTGTTTTGCTTTTTAAATAACATGACTAATTCAGTTGTGATAAATAGTCAAATATGTCATCAAATCTAGATTTAACAAATGAAATAAAAAGTGTAAACAGCCGCCTTGATGGCTGCTTCTTCAGCTCCTGTTATTCCATCTACTAAAGCACACTGCGCACCTTCTTGCGCACACAGGGAAAAACAGAACCCCACGTGCTGGTTGTGCACGTGTCCGTAGCTACTTCAAGTTGTCGTACATATCTAATGTTTACCGGAAGTAGCAATTTAACATTCAAAATAAAACAGTTTTAAGTTTCAGGTTGAAGCTTTCTTCTCTCAGGGAGCAGCTGAGCATAATTTCTGTTCAACAGTTAAAAGGCAATTACTGCACATAAAAAACTAACTTATGCTTACACCATATCACCAGGGAAAATATTTCACTAAAATTTAAATATAAAGTTGTAAAAAAGAAAATAAAAATAAAAAATCAATTCTAAACTATAAAGAATATTGTCACTATAAATTATTGACATGTGGTGAAGCGTGTTAGATGATTCAGCAGCCTGATGGCTTGTGGGTAGAAGCTATCCCTTAATCAGTCTGGATGCTTCTGTACCATCTGCAGGATGGCAGGACATTGCTGACACAGCTGGGATCAGATCTGCTGGACCTCCCTCCTACCATGCTGTCAATAAAGGTCCTGGGTGACTTTGGTCCTGGTGATACAGATCTGACCATCATTTGTGTTCCATCCTATCTGGAGCTTGGGGACATACAGGTCATGATACAGCTGGACAGAATACTCTGAATACCCCCTGACCTTTGTCAGGGAGTCAGATTACTTTTACTAGGTGACAGACAAAATCAGGTAGGTTTTTTGTGATATATAGTCTTCTCTACCAAATCCAAAGAGCACCCCAGATAAGAACTGGTGAATCCAGGAAGCACTTTCATACAAACATTCTTTTCATTGTGTTTCAGGTTTTGCATAAATATGAGCACAAGGTTGAGGGAAACTGAATCAGGCTGTCATGTTGTAGTCTGTTTGCACTGTTACACAGTCATTTATACCGTCACCTTATACTGTTATTGTTTTTTTATGTTTATTGTGTTTATTGTGTTATATTTCATTCTTAAGTTTATCTATTTATTCTTTCTTTTTTCACTTTCTCTGCTTGCTGCTGTAACACGTGAATTTCCCATTTTTCAATAAAGTTTATCTAATCTAATCGAAACAGTTAGCCACCAATCGTTTGGGGTTTTCCACTAACTAGTGTGATGTTGTGGTTTCTTTTCCTTCTAGATCAGAAGTATTATACAGCATTATCACTGTAAATAAAGAAAAAAATAAAAAACATTCCCTTCCCTTAACGTTTCATTATGTTTTCATTAACAGTACAGATTCATGTGTGAACAAAGTTTTATTTTGAAGGTTTATACCGGAAGCCATTGCGTTTACTCTAAGGAAGCTGATGGACTGGTAGTTTTAGGTTCCGTCCAGCGCGGATTCAGTTAATCTTCAAAGAGGTATATATTTTATCAGCCAAGTTATTATTTTTTATTCTTTATTTTTGGACTTTACTGGAAAAGCTTACGGATTTGTTCCGGTTCGTTAAAACCGCGTCGTAATTAATCTAGCTAGCTGTAAGCCTTTATTAGCCTCTGCTAGCTCTTCAGCATGTTAGCCTGCTAAGCTAAGCCTGCTAACATGTGTTTATAAGGAACATATTTACTTTTTAAAGCTCCGTTTGAAAGACGTCTGTTTGTCGGTAGTAATTGAAGGTATTGTATGATAACATTTTTCCCATGTACATAAATATTGTAGGTAATTCTGATAATTATCGATGTCTTAAAATGTGAAGTCTTTCAACATAAACACATTTGATTGTATGGCTTATTTTGGCCCGTCATTGTCGTTATAACTGGGTCTTATTAGTGAGTCAGGTGATTCAGATCTGAGGCAACTTGTAACTGCAATCCCAGTTCCAACGTGGCTAGGATTCAATGTAAAATGGAAATAAAAACATAATTCGGTTATTTCCCAATGTCATTTTATTCCCAGTAGAACATAAACAACATTTCAGATGTTAAAACAGAGACATTTTACCTTTTAATGGAAAATATGAGCTCATTTCATCTCCAAAAAAGTTAGAACAGAGGCAACAAAAGACTAAAAAACCGTCCCTGGTACTTATTAAAAACTATTTTCTGCTTGTAACTGTGTGAAATCAGATGGAGAAAAACCTGCTAGAGAAAAATGACCAGAAATCATCAACATCACAGGAGGAGGAGATGGATGTTGTCATGACAACGCCTCTAGATAATCCCATTGTGACTCCTGACAACAGCACTCCATTAGTCACACAATTACACCCGGAGACGGGAGATGTGCAGACACACCTGGCGGCTGCAACGCTCCCTGAGAAATGTGATGATGAAGAATTGTTGGAAATGCCACTAACATCTCAAATGGACAAAACCCAGCCAGACTTAACAGACCTGAAGTCATTGCCAGAGGAAGATGAGATGGAGGTTGCCATGACAACACCTGTGGATAATCCATCAGTCACACAAACGGGAGATGTTCAGACACAGCTGAGGGCTGTGACACTCTGTGTGGACGCTGTGTGTAGGACTGAGGACTGCGATGATGCAGATTCAGAGGACTCTGACAGGTATTTATACTCGTGCCACATGGACAGTGGGATGGAGCAGTTCTGTTGTCCTCATGTTGGAGGAGACAGTAAAAGAAAAAATCTGACTCTAATGTTCTTTTCTCATCCTCAGTGACAGTTCTTCCTCTTCCTCGTCTTCTTCCTCCACTTCCTCGTCCTCCTTGTCTCCATCACTCCCCGTGTTTGAGGATGATGATGAAGGGTTCAGCCAGCCAGCCCCAATTAAAGCTAGAGATGAAGTCTTGCTTGAGGTCAGTCGACAAAATATGTGGACTTTCTGAGTAGTTTAATGTGAATGATTAGGTAGTTATTTCATACATCTGTAATGGTGTGTGTGTGTGTGTGTGTGTGTGCGCATGTAATGTATGTGTGAATGTTTGGGTCATGAGGGTGGATATTTAGAACTTCCTGTTAGTAACTGTATTAACATTTCTACTGTAAAATGCAGTAGTGAAAGTAGTTTTAAATTCTTGTCGGTACTATTTCCAAAACCTTTATCTCATCCTCACTTCATGCATTTTAAAATAACCTCAAAATTGAAATAAATAAAAACATTTCAATATTTTACTGTAGACTTCCTGTAGGCCTATGGAGTAGGGAAAATTAAAAACACTTGACAATATGTTAAACTATTTTAATTGGAACATTAAAAAACATGCAGAGTACTCTAAGTCTCTAAGAACAGCTGACGAGCATTGTGTCCCCACCAAGGGCAAAAATAATTCAGAGGGTAGGATGTGTTTCAACAAGTGTTTATTTTTTATTTCTTACCGTTTTAACTGTGGGGCTTTAGTGTTCTTCATTCTTAACTAAGTAGACGAGAAAGGGGTTCAGGGAGATTTTTTTTTTCATTTACATAACATTTATGACACTCCCACAAAACAACCACCAAAGATCTTTGCTAGAGGATTGTGTTTTTAGCCAAGACTTTTATTAGTTTTTTTTTGTAATTGTAATCAGTATTTGAATTACTTTCTTATTTTTGATTAACACAGTTTTTGGTATCATTTCCAATAATAATATCTGTAACTCTATATTTAGTTTTTCCTTATGCATACTTTCAGTCTTTCTCCTTACGTTCATGTCCAGCTTTAAAGGATTCCTCCCAACTCTCTCCCGAGATCTTTATACCTTTGTCTTTCTCCCAGTTATCTTTTATATCCCAACTGTTATCTACTTCCCGCTGCATGGTTTTATGCATTTTTTAAATTAACTTTTTGTTTTTTTTTTATCAATGTAATCTAGTTGGCTAGATATTATTGGCCCACCGGCCGCCAGTGACCAACCACTGCTTTATGTGCACTCATGAAAGCATCTTAGTTAAGGCAGTACCCGACCACATAGATTTACCAGAGGCCCAGTGAGTTATAATATTACTGACAAAGTCACTGTGTAAAGTAAAACAAGCGCACCCTGAATAAGGTGGGGACTGTTTGCTTAGTCATCATTTACCTCATATTCTATTGGCAGGGGGAGGTTTGAAAGACATCTCTTTCAGCAGAGGAAAAACTTTCCAGAGCAGAAATTGAGAGAAGAGGATATGACTGAGGGAACAAGACCAAGTCTGAGCACAGGAGATTTGAACCTGCAACCCTAAACCTGAGAAGAGGAGACGAGTTTTATAAGGAAGACTACTTGAGACTATTTGAGAGCAAGAGGGGACTTTCTGAGCGTGAGAGCAGAGTTTGGAGAGAGAGAAAGATCATATTTGAGCATGAAAAACAGAAATCAACAAATTCCACACAGCCGCTGTTTTCCCTTAGTCTCACTTAATAAATGAATTTAAAAGTAATTTCAAAAGTTTATAAGGACAAACACTATTCACTTGGCCAAAACATCATTACATTTGTTGTTGTAAACGTAACAGGCCACCAATTTACTCCACTAATACATCCATACAGTCACACAAATTCATTTACTGAGTGCCAAGAAATAAATTAGACTAAAATCTTTGTAAATCAAGATAAACTTTTCGGTTAATTTAAGCAAAGTACCTGTTGAGGAGAAACTTTTCCAGCTCTGCATCCGACTTCTCCACCTTTCTAAAGATTTCCCAGTGTTGATCCTCGTTTTATTCTGTTTTTGGTTGTTTGCTTTTTTAGCAGGATGCCGAGGCTTTTTAGGTTTTTCTGAAACTGTTTCTGGTCCGCTTCTTTTACTAGCTTCCATACCTCCAGGGTGCTGCTCTTTTGCCGACATAAAATACCAATGATATGATTGGTTAAGGAACCAGGAAGTAGGAAAGAGCTACACATTGCACCGAAGTTATTCAGTGTTATTTTTTTTTGTTTAAAATATACTTTCTTTTTTAATAAAATCCAGCTTGGTGACATTGTTTCTAGGCTTGCAGTACAGACTTCTGTCAGAGTGGCACCCGGATTAAAGAGCAGCTGCTTTGCTCATATCCCTCTGGGGCATTAAGGATCTCAGTTCATCATCAATCCATGATGCGCCATTACTCTTCGCAGACCTCATTCTGAGTGGAGCGTGCCGATCTACAAACTTAACAATTATTTCCATAAATTTTTTCAAAGCAATATTTGCATAATTCTCTAGGCATACTTCAGTCCAGTTTAACTTTTTTACCTTGCTAACAACCAAGTCAGCATTAAATCATTTATATGACCTACGATAAACCCCCGACCCCAGGCTTGGATGTTTTAGTCATTCCTGTAACAGCTATCAAACTGTGGTCACTGCATCCTGCTGCTACTGAAACGGCCTGACAACACTTGTCCAGGTATATTAGTGAAAATATGATCTATACAGGTTGATTTCGTGAAACCATTAGCGGTAGTGGCAAATCATGTGGGTTGACTTACAACCTGGATAAGATTACAAGCATTTGACAATGACATTAGCCTCTTGCATAATGGACAGTTGCTGCACAGCCAGTCTATATTCAAGTCGACATGAAGGAATATCTCCCTATTCTCATCTGACAGAATGTCCAAATTCTCACAAAGTTTATCCAGATATTCCAATTTAGAAATAGGTGGCCTAGAGCAGCAGTCTCTAAACATATTAATATAAATCTCTTTAAGCCCATCACAACATTATGAAGTCTTGGGTGTAATCACCAGCCTGTCATACCTCAAGCTGGCTTTGTCACCTCTTTCTCTGGCATCCTTCAGCTTCGGCCACAGCTCTTTCCTCTTCAAATGCACAACTTCGGAGAAATCCTCATTAATGTAGATTTTGGTACCTTTTAATTTCTTGGCAGAAGATAGAATGGAATCTCTGTCTTTACTACGAAGAAGCTTAACAACAAGTCTCTTTGGTCTGCCCCCCTCCTGGTAACCAGTTCTCTGGGCACGCTCAATGTCCATGTTTGTGCCATCAAGGCCAAGATCTTTTGAAAGCATTTTGACACCTTTTCTCTGACTCACTCCAATTCTCCCCTTTCTCATCTGTAATGCCGTTGATTAAGATGTTTGTTCTCCTGCACTGGTTATCCATGTAATCCAGCTTGGTGAGCATTCCATCTAGCTCCTGCCCGGACTCCAAAACGGCTGTCTCCAGTACCTTCATTTTAGTCTCAAACTCCGTATGCCCCGTTTTCTCCTCTTTAAACTTTGCTTGAGTGAATTCCAAGCTGGTTTTCAACTCCTAAACGTCTCTAATGACACCATCCAATCTTTTGTTTGTTCCATCCATGAAAAGCTGAATGAGACATGTAAAGTTGTCCTGTTGCTGCTGCAGCAGCATCTCCTTGTAGAACTCTTTCTGCTGCTCCATTGTGAGAGAACACTCGTCGTAACCACTGCATCATCCTCACCAGGGGATGATTTAGCACTTTTAGGAGGCATGATATTTCTTACCAGGATGTACCAGGGTAAAGAATTGAAGATATAGATGATGACAGATCCACCTGTCAGAGACCTGATAAGCCCTGAAGCCCTTCAAGTGGGCCAACAGCCACAACAAGATTATGATTCCAATGTTGATACAAAGTAGAAATTTAGTCCTTGAATCACTCCTCCTGCGAGTATTTAAAAGGATTTAGTAGGTATTTGACGCATACTAGGGAGCCAGGTTCTCACAGGATCATTTCGGAAGCCATCTTGAGCATGAAGTTGAAGGTGGATGAGGTTGATAAAAGTGGATGCAGTGGATAAAGGTGGATATGGTTGATGAATGTGGATGAAGGTGGATGCGGTGGATAAAGGTGGATATGGTTGATGAAGGTGGATGCGGTGGATATGGTTGATGAAGGTGGATGCGGTGGATAAAAGTAAATGAAGGTAAATAAAGGTGGATGCGGTTGATAAA
>JBAFTA010000005.1:4907311-4917851 GCA_036919975.1 Melanotaenia parkinsoni
TATTATGGTTTCACCTATGGTAGGACAGTGACAAGGTGACAAAGTCTATAATGAATAGAATATATTTAAATTCTAAATTAAATTGAACGTTTAAAAAATTAAAACAGGTATCGCATCAGGTATCTGTATCAGCAGAGACCTGAACCCCAGGTATCGGAATCGGACAGAACAGAATCGTAATGGAACGTCCCTAAAGTAAACAACAACACATTATACAGTCAGTAAACAACAACACAATGTATAGTCGTAAATAACACATTACACAGTCAGTAAACAATAAACTATACAGTCGGTAAACAACAACACAATATACAATCAGTAAACAGCACATTATACAGTCAGTAAATAGCAACATATTATACAGTCAGTAAAGAACTCATTATACAGTCAGTAAACAACACATTACACTGTCAGTAAGGGGTGGGCGATATATCACGTATACTCGATGTATCCCGAGACGCATTAACCCTCAACGACACATTTAACAGTAAACAACAACGACACATTAATTAAACAGTCAGTTAACAACAACAACATAGTAGACAGTGTGTAATCCAGATAATGATGCTTAGTTTTTCACAAGGAACGTTGTTTCCCTGCTTGGGAAACCTTGTTAAACCTTGACATGAACCTGAATGGACACCAGGGGGAGACATCGTTCCACTGCAGACAAACCGTCTCCCTGATACTTAAAAGGACTTTTTACTTTGACATTTCCCCGTACTCGTCCATTTTGGTGGTGCGCTGCACATACTTCACACAGTTTTCTATCTTTTTCTTGAAATGATAGAGACAGATGTTCCATACTCTCCTTTTTCTCTCTCCCATCCAGGCGTTAGATTACAGTGATGATGAAAAAGAGCAAGAAGCAAAGAGGAAAGTAAAGAACGGCAAAAAGAAGAAGGAAAATGGCAATTCAGGTATTCCCAGATGTAGAGCTCCATTACAGCATATACAAAAAAAAGTATTCAAACCCCTGTTGGAATTCCAGAAACCAGAATAAATCATGTCTATACCTTTCCCTCCTTTAACCTGAACTGGTCAGCTGGAAACCAAACAGACTTGTTAACTTCGACCAGCTAGTTGCTTAAGTTTGGACACCCTGGAAGTAAAACTGGGATTTAATCCCAGAGACTCTGCAACATCCTGATTTCCTCTCAAAGTGGATCCAGTTCTTCAGTTGTTAAAGGAGGGAAGTCTTCTGGAGTTCTAACAGTGATGTGCTTGGACTTTTTAAGTCCTCAGCCTGACCTGCAGGACTGTTCGGAAGCTGAAGTCTATGTTTTTTATTTTCCTCCCACCAGATAATCCAGCTCGTTTCCCTCAGCGGTCGAGGGAGGGGGTCCAAGGTTACAAGAGACCTACAGGACCTCGAGTTCGGAACCAGAACTCAAGAAACACCTGCCCAGCGCACACACCCACATACCCACCACCTGGACAAGCTAATGCCCCTCCCATGTACCTCCCCCCTCCCTGCCCGTACCCTCAACCCACTCACCATTTCACCCCACCCAACTTCCCTCTCTATCCTCCTCCATCTTTCTTTAATCCAGCTTTCTCTTCTCCTTTCTGGCCTCCAAACTCTGTCCCGTTTTCCAGTTTCCCTCCTCCTCCTCCTCCTCCTCCTCCCCCCCCACCACCACCACCTCAGTGATAAACTGGGTAAGATGTGTAATTTTTGCTTTATTTGGACTAAACCATGATGTTAACAGGCAAAGCTTCATAACATTTCCCAAACCTGCTGCCCTTAAACACATTATGACCACGTGTTGACATGAGAGCATCATTTTCGTCTTTGGGGGGGGGGGGTATACAATATTATATAGAAGATAAAACATCCCAGCACTCCTTTCATTCATTTTTATTTTCCATGGGGGTCTTCAAGTCACAGAAGCAACTTCCAGTTCAGATGATGCTGAGAAGTATGGCCGACTGCATATAACCAGTCTCTACCGACATGATTATTCATTTATAAGCCATGCATCATACCCCTCCTCCTCCAGCTTGGACGATTCCTCATCACCTGGATAGTCCAGGTTCCAGGAATTTGATTGCATCTGAGGTTCAGATGCACACAGACCAAAACCCTTAACCTGAACTGGAGCCTTACCGTCAGATGGATGAGTGTGAGGAATCCAGTTCGCATCGCTGCAGAAATGTTGCAGCTGCTGAGTATTTCTGCAGCTTTATGATGACTGAACATTTCAGTGCTGTTGTACAGACACGTCTGCAGAGAACAGCAGAGGGAGGGTTCAGTTCCCAGCGCCAGCTCTTTGCAGAACAGACCTGCATTCCTGTTTTTCAGGTGCTGGGGAGCATTTCCTGCTGTTAACTGACCTGTAGTGGTACTTCTCCTGAACCTTTGTATACCATAAATTAAAATGTTTAAAAGAAACATTCCTTTACGTGTTTGTCTGGCTTTTCTTCACACTTTCCTGTAGTAACCTGAAGTTTTCCACTACAACACTGAAGAAATCATTTTAGAATTGAGTGTGAGAATCAGAGGCAGGTAAGTAATGCAGGAGCAATGTAGATTGTGTGATATAGATTCTCAGACCAGGCGCTAGTGTTAATTTCGTTAACAAAAACAAAACAAAAATATGTTCATCAACGCACATTTTTCACCGGACAAAAACTATACTAGACGAGACTAACCCCCCTTTAATAAACAATAACTGGGACGAAATCAGAATTCATTTTCGTGGACAAATATGAGACGAAAATGTATTTTGCTAAATAAAAACTGGGCTAATATCTATGGACATCTTAGTTCACGAACAAAGACGGGACAAAAGTTATATGATATGATTTAGTAAAATCCTGTCCCCTCCTCCTTGGCTCTTCCGCCATTTACACACACCCCCTTTAAAACTTGCAGCGGCCAGGTGCACAAAGACATGGGACAGGCAGGAGGTGGATTCACAGCGAAAGGTTAATACATTAATGGCCATGCTTTGCAGCCATCTTCGCTACATTGAAGTGGAGGAAAAAAAACTTATGTTTGATTTAAGTCAAAGGGAAGAAATGTGGTCTGGAAATGTAGCTGGAAAAAACAACAAACCTGAAGGGACACGTTGCAGTTCACCACAAAGACATCGTGGTAAGTTATCAAAAAGTTTGGTGGTGGTTGTTTATAGTTTAACATTAAACCAATGGCTGTAATGTTCCAACAATAATGTTAAATCGACTGCAAACTAATGCTGGCTAACTTCCTTTGTAGCTTGTAGCGATAGTAGCCACTTGTTGATACTAGGTGTGTTCCCATTCAGGGTCTGCACACTAGAAGTGCCGATTTGTCGGCCACATACATCATTGCAATGCGTGAAGTACTGTCCCAATTAACAGAATTTGAAGGACCCTCCAAATCCACCCTTCAAATCTGCACCCGAAACGAAGGCTGCTGGTGATGCACTCTGAGGACACTCTGTATCCTACGTAGTCTGCACACTCTGAAGTGTGCAGACCCTGAATCGGGACACACCTGTTGTGTGTGGCGGGCTAACTTACATTAACTTATTAGTGTGGCGAGCTGGTCGTACAAAGTTCGGACAACACCACCCCGGGCGTCAGGCACCATGTTGTCACACCAGCGAAGAAATCCCCGGCAGGTTATGCAGCATCAGCCTAAAAGATCTGTGAGCTCAATGAGGAGTGCACAGCCTGCAGCAGTACCCACATGAGTCTTTGAAACAATAACCGGAGTGGGCAGCACTAGACGGACAACAAAAACAATTTGCAGCAACAGCTGCTAGCCTACCTGCATTATCCAGGAAGGCAAGTTCCGGATGCAAGGAAATGACGTAAGCCCAGCCATCAGCAAGCAAGAGGCGGCCTGCACGCCCTGCTTGTCTTTTTTATGGTTGTCTCCTCCAAGTAATTGGCTGACCAACACATATGGCAATCAATAACACGTGTGTCCTGCTACAGTCCACCCCCACAAGTTGAATTATCATCCTAATGGTGAATTTTCAATTTTAACACCAGGGTCTAAACAAAACAGAAACTGAACTAGACACTGGACCAGGGGACTTGCCACCCTGTGTACAGGTCTCCCTGACAACCTTGGGAGATGGTGCACATTAGAATGGTGGCCAGCCGTCGACCTAGCGGTGCGCCGTATAACAGGTTCCTCAACCCCACGGGGAGGCGGAATACTGCTTGCCGCAAAGGCATCATCAACTGATGAGGCTGGCCCTGAAGATGGACCTGGGGTTGGCTGGGGCGGCATTGGCTGAGAGGTGGTCTGAATCACTGGAGCTGCTCATGGAGGAGTGGGAAAAAAGTTCACCGGGATCAAAACCAACAATTCATCAAATGAGGATTTGTCCTCTACTTGAGGCCGCTGAGAAGGGGGTGACATAGATCTGGCAGCATCACCTGGCAAATCAACTCCAACCACTGGCTTCAAAGGAGAGCGATGGACCTGCCTAGTTTTGATGGGATCATTCTTTGGGGCAATGACGTAAACTGGCCCTCCTCATTTTGGGTCCTGAACTTGGCCTAACAGGAAATCCAGAGGGAGCTTAGGCTCCTGACCAAGCATCAACAGAAATGGGACTCTCCAGTTGCCTGATGCAGGGTGGTGTTGTACGAGTACAGAACGAGACGGCCTACAGAGAGGAGGTGGCAGGCCTGACATATCGCCCAATTCTGTGTTTCACCTTGTTAGTCAACTTCACACCAACTCAGTACCACCAATTTCACTTATTTATGGAATATCATCATTTACATAGCACCACCCAATGATGGGCAGGTCAAACTGGCATCACAGGTGGGAAGAAACTGAATAAAATGTACATTATTCAGTAATCAAGTATTACATTTTATTTTAAATAAGTGTAACACTACCATTAAAACTGTTTTAGTAAATGAAAAGTGAATGAACTCAACCAAAGTTTCCAAACACGTTGTCTGTGATTATTGACAGAGATAAATTCCTGGCAGAGTTTCTTCCTGTCCAAAGCATCAACTCTTTCTTGATGTATGTCACAAACTGCCACATTGTTAAGGCGTTTCTACCTCATGCAGTTGCAAAGCCAGGTCTTTAACCCCCTCAGTACACTGAAACTCCTCTTAGCTTCAGCCGAAGATGTTGGAACGATCAACAACAGCCTCACAAGGACCTCCACCTGGTCAACAAGGACCTCCACCTTGTTAACAAGGATCTCCACCTGGTCAACAAGGACCTCCACCTGGTCAAAAAGCCCTCTGACTTCAGGCAGCGTGCCTCCCAGGATGTCTGATGTTTGAACTTTGAAAGTTCTGATATAGATTATCATCACTCTAGCATTTGTCACAATGCTTCATGTTTATTCTTTCAACCTCACCTCTGAGCCTCCAGCCTCTTCTCCTCTATCTCCTCCAGCTTCTCTTACTCTCCCTCCTCCAGCGTTTCCTCCTTTATCTACTTCTGCATCTCTACTATCCGTCACCTGACAAAAATGTATTAGTGCCTGACATGAACAGCGGGACAATTTGGGTGCAACAACCATCAATTTTGATGAGACAGTTATAGAGGAAAAACTTCACACTTATCATTAGTTTGGATGTATAAAAATCACATTTGTATATATTGTATGGTTCCATTTTTTAATAATGATAATAATAAATTTTATTTATCAGCACGTCCAATAAAAGAATACACTTTACAAGACTATTGTGAGCTTTGTAGTGGTGTCGATGCCTCCGGAGAGTCTGCCTTGAATTGGGCAAAGAAGTTATTCAGCTCCTCTGCCAGTGAGGCGCCTCCTTCAGCAGCTTTTTGCCTTGATGTTTGATGTTTGCCTTGTAGTTCGTGAGGTGCTGGACCCCCCCGCCACACCTGCTTGCTGTTGTTACTCTCCAGGTGTTCCTCGATCATCTTCCTGTAGTCCATCTTGACCTCTCTGATGCCTCTGCTCTGGTTGGCTCTAGCTGCACTGTACAGAGCATTGTCACCAGACCTGAAGGCGGTGTTCCTGTCTTTAAGCAGCTGCTGGACCTTCTGGTCATCCAGGGCACTGACTGTTCCCTCATGCATAATCTCCCCTCCTCCAGAGAAGGGCCACATAACAAGGAGAATATGAAATCACAAGATTTCATCAGAAGTCTGTTCCCTGGATTCTTTAGGACTCTTTCAACCTCTTCAATGAACTCCTCCACAGACCTCCCATCCTGAACACACCCCAGTAAAATGTTGAACCTGATGATCTCAAGGGATATAATCATTTTCATCATTTAACCTGGTATGCTCATCTCTAAATCTAGTGAGCTCTTGTATCTGACCTTGTATTTCATCCCTTCTTGTACCTGATGCCTCAGGGGTGCCCTGATATGACACATTATCTGAAACACTCTAATCAACTGAATCACTAGACATGATGAAATAAAACTTTTACTCCAGTCCAATTTTGCAGTAGATTTTCAGAAGAGAACTTACAAGAGTACTACATGATAGAGTTTAACCTTAAACACTGGTGGATCTTGCTTAATGACGTTCTCCTGAGCAGGTTTGGTTGAGTCTTCTGCAGTAGTAAACTCTGGAGAGCCTGGATCTGTCTTTCTCCAATAAACACTGTTACCACAGGCTGGCCTCTTAGACTCAAACACCAATGGAAAATCCCCTGCAGTCTTCGCCATTGTGCTGCTAGTAAAATAAATAAATCTATGTCGCTGCACCCCACTCCTGGTACCAAAGTTGTGTAGCCCAGGAAATGTGTTAATTTAAAAGACACAATTACTGGGATTCTTTTGCAGGGGTTTGAAGTGGACAACTTCAACACTGCACTGGGATGGAAAAACAATAAGAGTAATAACAATAAAAAGCTTGAGAAAATACAGCAGTGGGCTTTGGACATTTACAGAAGAACTTATAAAAGAAAACACAATTAATCACAATCAATCCAAAGAAATGTTACACTCACATGTTACAGCAGTTCTTTTCAACACATCAGACACTGGAAGTTACACACACACACACACACCCTGGAGCTAAGATCATTTTCACAAGCACAACTTGCATGGCACTGTCATAACCAAAGAGATGCTTAACAAATCAGAACGCAACATCCCCCTCTGCTGGCCCCACCTTCATTACACACAGCATCTACAGAGTCAGTCATGCCACAGTGTTTTCATTTAAATGGGTGTAAAGTGCATGTGTGTCAGGATTACCGGTGGGCCGCACAACTCTTGGGCCGGTGAGCTGGTCAAAAAAAAAAAACATGAATGAATGAATGAATGTGGGGGTGTGTAAGAACGGGCCTATGCTTTGATCTAAGTAGCTATCTGAGAAGACTAATTAGTACTGATGTGCTGAATACTGAAAGATCTAATTCTCCTATTCCACCATTTATATAACTAAACTTTTAGGATAGATAGGAACTACCTCTTCTTCTGCCTGCCACAGGCATATGCAAAACAAGGCGCAGTGTTGTGTTGCAGCAGTGCGGTTCATTTTCTGCAACACGCAGTGAAAAGTGGAGAAATTTCAGCTCCACAAAGCAACGATGTGTGAAGACCAAACACCTCCTTAAAAGTCTGAGAATCACAACACATAAGCAGAGGCGATGAGGTTAGGATGAAGCAAACTAAAGAGGGGAAGAGAAGGAGAACAGGTGCTGCTAGGGAGGAGACAGATGTTACTCTGAGTCCTTTGGCTCTCCAGTCAGGTACTACCAGGTACTATCGGGTACTGGCAATTACTACCAGATACTACCAGGTACTGGCAGATACTATCTGAGGAGAAAATGAAAAACAATTAAAATAAGTGCTGGTGTGTAACCTTCTCAATGCAAAAAGTGTGGATGTTAAAACACCATCATCCTCCACAGGGGCGACGCCCATGTTGCTCCATTAATGTTCTGTTTATTTTCAAATCCATCCATAGGCTCATCTTTTCCATTTGCCTCTAGATACCTCCACGTCCCACCGTCATAACGGAGAAATGACGGTTGTGTTGGACCTGTTATGCTGTGCATTAAAGTGATTAATTTTATACATATATGTGTGTGTGTGGAAATTTGTACATTGGTAAGAAGGATAGGGTTAATGTGCTGATCGCTTCAGCCACTTCCCTTTTGGTTTAAATTTGTATGTTCTCTGTTTTTTTTTGTAGCTTACCATTTGTGAAACTAAACTAAATTAAATAAGAACTTAAAAATGAGAAAATTCTTTATTGATGGAGTTTCTGATGATTTTGGTCCCTGGTTATACATTAACCCTGTAATGTACATCAGAAACTCCTCCATGTTGGAGTCTTTCTCCGCTTCTTCTTTGGAGACTTTATTGAGAAGCTTTACCGCCACCAAGTGGGCTCAAATGGAGAAGAAGAGAAAAGACAAACAGGCATCTAGAGATCATTTTAATCTTTTATTGTTAATTTGAAACCTGGCTTAGTCAAACAATACTTTTTGAATATCTTTTAGACGAGATTTAAACATGGTCACTTAGATATCCAGGAAATTAACCAAAAGCAGGAATATCATTTTCTGCTCTGAAAGTCCAGTGAAACCTGCTGAGACGATATTACGCTGGAATATTCTGCATAATCTAACTAGCAAACATTTCAAAATGTCAATCATTTTAACCTCAGAATTTCCTGTTTGGATTCAGATCTGGTCATTTTTAATTGATCACGTGGTGTTTGATCAATTAATACATGGATAAGAAATGAGGAATAAATGTCATGTGTACAAAATCTGTCTGATGTCAAGGAATAAGCCTTCAGATACTTTAAAAGTACTCAGGACCAACGCTGGGTTACATGAGGATTCTCCACCGTGACTTCCATGTCTTCTTCAAATGGTCACGGTGGATTTCTGTAAACTCATGAGAACACCGCCACCTGTTGACGAAGGAACTGCAAATCACATACGTTAATTATCTCTGCAGAAAAAGAAAACAGGAGAGGAATGTTGTATTTTACAGTTTTTGTTTTTCTAAACAATAAAAAACATTAAAAAACAAAAAGTGCCAAGTTATTTCATTTCCTGGTTTATTTAGTGGACTTACAAATACAGTATTTATTTTATTTAGTAATCAATGCTGATGGATTGGTGGATGATGTGTTCTTCATAAGAAGCTCATGACTGTCCTGTTCTTCCCAACTTGGTGAGGTTGCAGCGCATGGAACTGGATAACAATCCTGCCAACGATAATCACCTTTCAGTCAGTGCATTCAGCTGAATATCAACACAAAACTTTGCAGTAGTATTTTAACCAAAGCTGTTGTCAATTATTAATTTTCAATCATAATATTTTTTGTACAGTTTAAGTTTAAACTTTTCATTTAAAGGCTTTTTCTCCTCACGGTTCTTGGAGAGATATTTTGGACACGTGTTGTCGGTTTCATACTGACTTGTTCTTATTGTGTTTATTTGTATACGTACTTATTTTCACTTCTCAATCCACAACATTTCATTTTTTATTATTATTTATGGTGATTTTCTGTCTAGTTTTTCGTATGCTGCAGCTTATCTTCAAATGTTAGTTACTGACAACTACCGATCATTGTCTGTGCTGAAAAGGATTTCTTTAAAACTTTTTGTAAAAGTAGGTGATCGTGCATTACGTTGGTTCGTGTTTGGTTTGTTCGGTTTTCTTCCCTACACAGGGAGACACATTTGAAGCAGTTTGTCTAATGAATCCCGGATGCTAAACACATTACAAGAATACAACCTGCAGGTTGGTGGTGAAAGAGATCACAAAATTTAGGATAACCTGACTGTCGTGGTAAATATTGACAGTAAGAAATAGTCCGTTTCTGTGAAGGTTACCAGCTTCGATGACCTCTGGCTAAAGAATGAAATGACAAATGATGTGGAATTGTTTGAGGTTATAGGCGGAGCAGCTTAGACTTTAGTCTATTGGTCCGGCGAACCACTAGTTTGCCAGACTCAAACGAGACTTCTGCTCCATCTATTCTTCCTCCCGAAAAAACCAACTGCAGACCGTGGAGTCGGGAGGTTTTTCTCTTCGGTGCTGCCAACCAGCGCAGCAGGACAGTTCTCCGTTTCAGCGAAGTTTGGGAAACAGACGGTTTGGCCTCGGACTGAACTCTGTAAAACTCGTTTTTACGCCCAGAACCAATACAGTAGTGTCCCTCTTTGTTTTCTCTCCTCCCTCATTTACCAGTCTTCATCGTGATTACAGTCCACAAGGGGACTCTAATCAGGGACTGCGACACCAACCAACCCGTGACGTCACAGTTTTTAGTACTACAGGATGGCAGCGCCCTTGCTACGAAAATAAAACTGTTCTTTATTTTTCTTTTATGTTTATAATTGTCACATTTGTTATATAATTATTGATAAGCATAGGAATAGTAAATAACTAGTAAATAATGTTCATTTGGTTGATGGTTTCATTTCCACTTTAAGTCTCTGGTTCTGGTTCTGTTGCCCCAGCAGATGGTGCAGACTGAACTTTCCACCACAGACTGAAGATATGAAACATATTGATTCAGACATTGAAGGGTCCAGGAAACTCCATCTTCCACACTCGGATCCAGGAGGCTCCATCTTCCACACTCGGATCCAGGGGACTCCATCTTCCACACTCG
>JBAFTA010000005.1:4917951-4929356 GCA_036919975.1 Melanotaenia parkinsoni
CTTCCACACTCGGATCCAGGAGGCTCCATCTTCCACACTCGGATCCAGGGGACTCCATCTTCCACACTCGGATCCAGTTGACTCCATCTTCCACACTCGGATCCAGGGGGCTCCATCTTCCACACTCGGATCCAGGGGGCTCCATCTTCCACACTCGGATCCAGGAGGCTCCATCTTCCACACTCGGATCCAGGGGACTCCATCTTCCATACTCGGATCCAGGGGACTCCATCTTCCACACTCGGATCCAGGAGGCTCCATCTTCCAGAGCCATCTTGCAGGCTAAGAGCCAGGGTGACGGAGCTTTTTCAGTGGACCAGTTTTCCTTTTTACATCAAAACCGGTTCCACTCTTTCTGGTTTTTGTTCTTTACATAAGATCCACTTCTTCGTATTGGTGTTTAAGCACAGTTGAAACTGTACAAATATTTTAACTTTTACCTTTTGATTCTGCATTTGTTTATATAATTGTTTTCATTGTTTTACTTTTCATTGTGCAGCTGGGCTTAATAAATAAACTGGAACTTGAACTAATAATGGAAAAGTAGCGGGAATTCATGCTAGCCTCGTTCTCAGTTTAAAAATAAATTATTACAGCAAAGATCAATATAATATAAAATAATTAATACCTCCGTTAAGGCAGGGGTCACGTATTTGGCAGCGTTGGTTTGTCTGTTTGTCTGTCAGCAACGTAACTCAAAAAGTTATTTCGATGACATTTTCAAGAAATCACACAAGTGGAATAAGGAACAAGTGATCAGATTTTGGGATGATCGAGATCACCGCCTGGATTAATGGTTATTAAAGTAGTTTTCATTTCATCATTCCCAAATCAGCACAGATAACTAAAGCTGGGGCCTGAGAATATTTGGTAATATGTGGACATTTGGCGTATTATATGTTGACTCATAGACAACCATTTCAGGAAGAGCATTGATAGTTGTTGAAAAGTCAGTTTTTTAATTTTAAATAATCTGAATTTGATCCTCTCAGGAGATAAAACTGTAAAGGTTTGTGTCAAATATTGTTACTGAGAAGCAAACATATCTCTGAAGGAAGAGCTCACCTGTCGTCAGTCAGGCCAAGTTCCCCGGTCAGAAACTCAAAGATCTTGGCACTGTGCTCCTTGTTCTTATCAGCGGTGTCTGTCACCGAGATCGCCGACACTGACAGCACCACACACGGAGAGCAAGAACCAGCGATCATCATAGGCAGTCCAGGGTGTACCACCACGTTTACCCTCTGAAAGGAAAACATACACAAATCTCCATAATAAAATAACCCCTGCATCAGACCAGATGGAACAACACTTGTCTCCTAAAACTCCAGCAGACAGCTGTTAGAAGAAGAGGGGATGCTACACGATGCTAAATGTCACCTGGAACTACTTTTTCCAGACGTGTTGCTGCCGTCAGATTCACTATCTGCTTATATTTATATTTTTATTATTATATATATCAAATGGTGAAATGTCTCAGTTTCATCATCTGACATGTTGGTTATCTTCTACTGGGAAATTATTATGTTCTGGTTTTATTTGCATTTTACAGAGACCAAACTTTGTTTGTAAACTGTAGAAATAAAAGCAACAAATATGTTTTTCTGTCAGTCAGACACTGTAACCTGGAACTAGAGAACAAGTTGTCTTTGCGTTTCATTTTGAACTGTAATAGTAAAAAGGGATTTTAAAGTGGACTCAGTGTTGATGTGACCTACAGATCCTTTAAATACAAGTCTATTTCCCCAGGTTGAGGACGGAGACCTCCATTTTCTAGGATGATGTTTGTGGAGCTGGAACAGGTCGAGTCCTCCACATGTAATTCATTAACAGCCTGTATTTCTGTTTAAGGTCAGACACCATGTTTCTGAGATAAGGATTACAACACATCACATTTTAGTTGCACCTGTACTGATACCAACTTTTCTGTTAGAAAACAAATCATTTGTGATCTTTTTCATCTCAGTATCCTTGTTAAAAATCTGAACCCAGATATTTTTAGATGAACCATCAGAGCTGGCCTTGTTTCAGACATGAACAGATCAACGGTTCATCCTCCTGCTTCACAGAAACCTTTCTGATCCATCCAAGTGTTTGTGTCCTGTTCATGTGTGTTTGTTTTAAACCCAAACTGGACTTAACAAGTCAGACGGGTTCGGTTATTTTATGGAAGCTAAGATAAAGTGAGACATATTTATTATTATTTGTTAATAATTAACTCCGACAGACTACATAAACGACCAAACATCATGGGTGTAAGGATTAATGACACACAGACGTGGTTGGAGATAAACCAGCAACCACCGGCGCGTGAAGGTCACTGGCACCGTGGACCGGTCAGCTGATCTGAACCAAGACTCTTCTAGTTATTATGTCTGGAAGAAAAACTAGGAGTTTCATTTAAGCGCACGCGAGATACCTTAAGCAGACTTTCTCATTTACTAACCTCCTGCGGTTTATCCAGAGCAGCCGCACTGCACGCGCACAACTTCTTTAAGAAATCGTCAGAGAAGCTGGAGGCGGGAAGGTTACTCTGCAGATCAATGAAAGGCATCTTCACTCCCGACAGATCGATCCGACTTTTCTGGGTTCCTATGTGGAGGCGGACCTGAAACCGGAAAGACGTAGTACACGTTGATCCTGGAGCAATGCATGCTGGGTACAATCACAGAAACCAGCTGATTAAAAAAAAAGTGCTGACGTGATGATAAAGAGGTCTATAATTTACAATTAATCTGAATGTAAAAAAGAATATATGGCTAACACAGAATGTCAAATAAAAAAATTAAAAAAAAAATCTTTTTGCAGACAAGTGTTAAAGATGTGGCATCAAAGTAAAAGTTTTGTTAAAATGATCTAGGAAATGTAAAAATTATTGAAAGGCTACCACCAGGTGGCAGTACAAGAGAAGGACAGAGACAAAACAGCATTTACCACACCATCTGGCCTGTATGAGTGTGTTAGATTGCCTTTCAGGTTATGCAATGCCCCTGCAACATCATCTCATGCAGGCCACCGTGCGTGATTTGGTCTTTCAGATTTTCAGATTGCGTTGATCTACTTGGATGATCTGCTTTTGCTCTCAACAACATTCCTGGTGTGACAAGATGGCCTGTGTGAGCGGCTGGAAACAATGAAGCGATGACAGCGGAATCCAATGCAAAATTATTTTATCTATTAAATATAAATTGGACCAGGGAACTCATCCTATTCTGGAGCAGTTCAGCCTCCACCAGCAGCTGCCTGAAATGAGCAAACGAGCACAGTCTCCCTTGCTGCTGACTGGACTGAAACCACTTCCTGCTAACAGAGGTCCTTCCCAGGTCATAAAACAAACTCTACTTTCTAAAATCTCACTATACAAGATCTAAAAATGACCCATATTCTACCTACTCAAAGGATTATATAACACACACACAATAAAGTAAACCAAAACCATTCTCCAACACCTAAAACCCAAGTACAAATAACCTCAGCCCTACTCACCGATCTCATGGCTTCTCCTGGAACTTGAAAGTGTTCAGGCCCCTGGGAAGCAACACCCTGGAGAGGACATCTGTCAGGTGAGCTAACAGACCATTTCACAATTACCTCACGCACTTTATGTATACACACACAATATTTACTGTCTTTCATCATCAAAAGATTACTAATGCCTCTCTTTCCTGAAGACAGAATCAGATATATCATTATTTCATTGTTCAATAAATACAAATAAATAATGAAATATTTGTGTGCAGCTATGTATTTTTAACGTTTAAAAATGTGAATTAAAGTGCAAATTAACCTACGGTGGTGTACAATTATTTACATTGCAGAATCCATGCACCGAACTGCTGCTTTGTTACACCTGGCAAGACTTAAATAAACCTCAGCAGGGGGGTAATTATGCTCATTCCCATGAATGCAAATTATTCTGATTCCCCGCCTGCTCAGCTTTTCCTCTGAAATGAGAGTGGCATTTACTAGGTTCTGAAAACATGCTGAGTCATGTAAAGCTTCCCCCTGCTGACCATTCACTAAAACAATGTAGCCTTTCCTCTCTCCTGTCTCTACAGTACTTCACTGAAGAATGAAAATATATGAATATATGCAAAATAATAGGTAATTAAAGTATTTATCATACTTGGTTAATGTGATTTCTCCTCCTGAACCTCAGTGTACAGCGTCTGCACATCAGGGCTGTATCACCTTCATCTTCACTAAGGACTGGAAGCTCTCATCTGTGAGGCGTGTGCAATGTTTGCTTTTAAAAACATTCATGTTGGACAACACCTGCTACATATGTGAATCCAAAGATCAACATGAATCCAAGTACATACTTTTTCAAGTTCACATGAACGTCTCAAAGTTTCAAACACACGTTTGTCCGCTTTGGGAACGTTTTTAATATCACGCCATTTGGGATTCTGAGCGAGAACGGCCCTCTGACGGCAACATCTTCAAGGTCTGCTGTCAAACGTTTAAACTTGGACACCCATGTCTTTGTCTGCTATGTCGGCCAGTTCCATCTCGAGATTAGTTTGACTCACTCCTGCCAATGCAGTTGTATTTAGGATGGATCGAGGCTTAGGGGAGTGACAGGAAAGGATAATGTAGTTTTTTTTTCTCCCCCCTTTCTAAACAGAATCGTTTCCCAATTGACGTTTGCGGTGATTGCAGAATGTAAATACTCTGAATTTATCATGTGAGCTTCTTTGAATTCTCTCAAACTGGGGAAGTGAGACAGTGTACCTTTATGTAAATCTCTGACAAGCACGGTCAGCTTGCACTCAAATGCCTAAACCTCCTCCAACATGTGCAGGGCTGTGCGTCCTTTCCCCTGAAGAACTGTGTTCAGCATATTCAGGTGCGCTGTCATTTCTACCATGAAGTGTAGCTTTTCCAGCCTCTCTGGCTGTTCTAGCTCAGGAAGTGTGAGCTCTTTGCTGCTCAGGAAAGTTTTCACTTCTTTCAGACACGCGGCAAAGCTTGAAAACACATTTTATTACTTTTAAAAGCCAGGGGGCTGCATCAGAGGGATGAAAGAGTTGAACTGAACTGAAAGGTGACAGCTTGTATGTGAGCTGGACAAAAATGCTGACTGTGACCTAAACCATTACAGTGGTAACATCTCACATCCTGCATTGAAGACATAGAGGATGACCCTTTAACATGGTGGGAGGGATGGGAAGTAAGCTTTTTGCTTCAGCCTGGACAACACAAGATCTCCAAGCTTTTGAGCTCCACAAAGAAAAGTTGAGTAATGCCTCCACTCTTGGCTAGCTATGCTGATTTCGGCCTCCCCTTCACTCTGGAGACAGATGCTTGCAGTTTAGGATCAGGTGCTGTTCTTTACCAGGCATGAAGCTTGATTTTTTTGCATTGTATTGGGTGGTCACAAAGAAAGTTTAGGGGTTATCATAACAGGCAACAACCCACTTTGTCACCTGTCCACTGCTAATTTAAGAGCCATTCACCAGAGGTCACTCAGCTGTCCATGTTGGATTTTGACGTTATCGTCCTGGACGTTGTAACTTCTGCTGACACTCTCTCCAGGCAACCAACAGTTGATGAGCCAGAATATGATGACTGTGTAGTCATATGCAACATACTCAAGGCAGGTACAAATCTAGGCTCAGATTTAGTTACAGCTGGAGTTTGAGGCTTGTAGCATTAGGCTGCTGTATACATTAGAGACAGATGAGAAAATTGCCAGTAAGACTGTGCAGGACAACAATCCAACCTTGCCAGGTTATTCTAACACAGAACTCCAGAGGTTTCAGGCATCTGAGGTCTGTCGAAATTTATACAATCCCTTTTGAAATAGTGGCCCCGGACCAGAGAAAAAGATTGACTTCTGTACCATGTGATGGAGGACATCTGGGACAGTGCCACCAGCTGTTATTACCTGCTTGTCTCAAAAAAGTCTATTTAAATAAGGTTGTTGATACTGAGCAAATACACTTGTCTATTACTTGTGATTTTGACGGTTTTAGATTTTCTAGGCTGAGCTAGTGACAGGGTTAATATAGCCACGGCTTGTTTTGGGTCCGAAGCCCAACATGTGCCTGTGAAGCTGTTAAAAGCCTTTCTGTCATGATCTTTGTGGTTTTTTGCTTTTTTACAGTCCCGTGTTCATTGTCTTGTCTGGTTTTCTGTTGTATTTTGTTGAGTTTTCCTCTTGGGTATCATGTTTTGCTTTCTGCTTCCTGTTTGTTTGTACACCTGGTTTCATGAGCAAATTCACTTCGTATGTTCCCTATTAGTTCCTCAGTGTATTTATACCCCTTGGCTTTTTCCTCTGCCAGTTCATTGTATGTCTTCATGTCATATTACTGTCTTAATTCCATTGTATTTCCTCAGTTTTGGCTTTGTAAGTCATTTGTTTCCTTATGTGGCTTAAAACCTTTATTCCTGCACCAGTCTGTCTTCAGCCTCATCAGCCTGCATTTGGGTCCTCATCTCCACCTCAACTCATGACAGAATGAGCTGCCCAGACATGGACCCAGCAGGCTACATGCCTCATGAGAGCATTAGCACTAGCGAACTGGTGGGAATGCTTCTGGAGCTGGATCGTAGGCCAGGCAGTACTCCAATGGATTCGCCATTCTGGGGGATTAGAATGGTGATGCGGACAACACTGTTGCGGTGGCTAGAAGGAGACAAGACGCCAAAAACCTTTGCCTCGCACTAACGTCTCCAGCTCCACAACTGTGGAGCCACCAGCTTCACAGTCCACGGCTCCAGTGTCACTGCGAGCTCCACGACCCACAGCAGCACCCAGATCCCGTCCAGCACTTCAAGGAGTGTCGCTCTTCTTCTGCCTTTGGTTCCTGTTTCCGAGGGTGTCCCAGAAAGGGATGCTCCTCCTCCATCTCCTGTGGTTGACGTCTCCAAGAAGGTTGCTCCTCCTCCGCCTGTGGTTCCTGCATCCAAGGAGGTCACTCCTTCTCCATCTCCTGTGGTCCACATCTCCAAGGAGGTTGCTCTTCCTCTGTCTCCTGTGGTTCTTGTCTCCGAGGAGGCCACTTCTCCTCTGCCTCTGGTTCCTGTATCCGAGAGGGTCCCAGGTTAGGACAGTCCTCTGACTCTGATTCCTGCGTGCATGGGTGACACTCCTCCGCCACCTTTAACGCTAGGGCCTGTCTTTGGGCGGATCCTACTGAACTCACCATCGTCGCCTCCAGGCCTTCCTCCCAGTGTTCCTCCCAGCTGTCCTCCAGGGCTCCAGCTCCTGCTGTCATGTCCTCTGGGCCACCCTCCGGAGATCAGTTTCCTTTTGTTGTGGCCTCTTTCCCAAGATCAGTCTCCTGTGGTTGCGGGTTAGCTTGGTTAGCTCTTAGCTACAGGCAGCTCAGAGTTTGATGGGTGTCAGTCATCCACCCACACCTTCACAGTCGCCCTCTCAGCTCCTCCTCTTTGCCCATTTTTGGATATTTTGGGAACGATGACATGCGGGATGCTGCCAAGATAGCGACGGTGGGAACCACCCCAAAAAAAAAAAAAAGAAAAAAACTTACTAGGAACTGGTTCAATCCATCACCACCTACAATAAATGATTGGCACAGAATAATTTTGGAAATATTCAAAATGGAAAAGTTGACCTATTTGTTGTGAATCCAAAAGGTTAAATTTGACTGGATTTGGGAGAAATGGATTGAATTTACAACCCCTATCCAAGCAGATTATGACTCCTTCATATAATTTATTTGTGAAGTACTTTATCATATTCTTCTCTTTTTTATTTATGTATCTATTTAGATGGAAACAGCTAAACTAACCCTCTTTGGTATGAATGTATTTATTTGACATTTTAAGAATGTGAGACAGATGAGGGCGAAAGACGTATTTATACAAATAGATTGTATGTGGGTAAAACTTTTTAGATTAACACGGACTATCCTGTATAGGTGACGTCAAATGGACATGCTTACTGGAATACAAATAGGATTATATTTAATGTAGATTTATGATGATCTCTTTTTTTCTTTGATTTCTTTCTTTCTTTCTTTCTTTCTTTCTTTCTTTCTTTCTTTCTTTCTTTCTTTCTTTCCTATATTCACTTCTCTGCACACTTGGTGAAAAGAGGGGAAAACATGGAGAAGGATGCATCAGGAACAGCAGACAGTCCCATGAAAGTTTCTAAAGGTCATATCTTTGAAACAACACATTATACACCTCTCTGGGTAATTTATTCATCATTATTCAGATTAACTTTATACAATCCAAACAGGTTTTTCTAGAACTTGAGACAGTTTCATTCAGACCTTTTTATGTTTAGACTACCTGGAGACATTTATGGTGTGTTCAGTGTCAGTATACGTGTCCAGATTACTCCACTTGTCTACTGTCCAATGTTTTCTTTTGAGAACTGGGTGTTTTCTGAAGGGTTTCTTCATTAACTGCTGTTTTGATCCTCAAGTAGACCTGCAGGGTGCATAAGAAATAAATAAAAAAGAAAAAAAAACACTAGTGGGCTTTATTTTCTTAAAGTAGTTTGACAAGAAATTGACCAGAGACAAGGAGGAGACGAGATGCAGCAAAGAGCCACAGGACTGAAACATAAGCTGGCTGCAATGAAAGCTTCAGTCTCAGTGGGGATAGGCTGTCAAAGAAAGAAAAGAAACATCAGGTTTCATGTGTAGACAGTATGTTTTTCTGCTAACTGTTAAGGAAAATTTCCTGTATAAGTATTGTATTCAAATACTTCTAACCTGGAACACAGTTTTCTAAATGAAATGCTTCAGTACCATAAACATTCACCTAAAAATGTGCACCATTCAGAACTGTGCAATTGGGTAATGTTATGTTTTCACATTTTTCACATATTTATTTTAGTACCTGTGTTGTAGTATTTCCTTTTCGTCATTAGGCTCTTTGTTAGACAGCCATACAACTGTGCTGAACCCATTGCATTACAATTATAAAAACTGTGTCTGACACAAATCCAGTCTGATAAATCTAAGATTCAGGGGTCGGTACCCAGTTATAGCCTATACCAGCTATCGTACCACAGATGAGAACGAGCAAATAATAGAGACGGGACAAGCAGAGACATCCATACACATGTATCCAAGTTTCAAGGGTATAAAGAAAACAAAATACCTGGAAGCTAAAGAAGGAATGAGGATAAAAAAGATGAAACCAGGAGACATGGATCAGAGCGACCTGGACAAGGCCAGGAATGGATATGACCCCATCAGAAGACAGATACTAGCAAGAGCAGAAAGAAAACGAGGCGAAACACGAAAGAAAAAAGATCTGAGAGATGACAGCTCTGACAGTTACAGTAATGAAGATTTGAAGAGTGAAAAGCTTTGGGTCATCCGAAGGCTTTTGCCCCACAAGCACCAGTACTGGGGCCAAAGAAGACACCTGATAAGCTCTGATAGAACTTGAAAAGAGCATTGGCCGAAGCCTTTTATATTTGGAAGAACCAACTAGCCAAGAGGATCGACAGGCATTTGAAGACCAGTTGGAGGGGTTGCAAATACAGAAGAAAAAGCAGTGGAAAATATTTCCAGAAAACAGAGAGTAAAGTATTCTTTTCGCCCAAGAAGAGGAAAATCAGTCAGCAAGATGTGTCCAGTAGTCGTCCGAAGACAGAATTTGGAGTATAAGCCCTGGCAAAATACTGACCTGTCAGACAACTTTCTGAAAGTACCAACTCTTCACGATGAGGCTCATTCAGGAATTTCTAACACAGCTGGCTACAGGAGATATTAAACAACTTTTGGCTAACATCTTGGGAGTCCCTGTCATGGAGGAGATTCTGCAAAAAGGGACTTGGTCATTATGTGGGGACATCTGTCAACGATCCAGAGCTTTTTGCCACAAATAGTGGCTGAGTGTGGAAAGCCCTGAGAGAGACATAATGTCCACCCTGACAACATTTTTATCGAACCATTAGGGAAGGAATGAAATCCCAGAGCCTATGTGTCAAAAGCCCATCAAGTGTGGCAAGATGTCACAGGAAATTATCTAGATTTGAAACACATGGAGCAATCACTCCTGCATGCCAAAATCCAGAAGGAGTTGTCCTAACCAGTGAGAAGCAAACTGGTAGAAGGAGTTGCATGACAAAAGGTGTTTATATTGACCACACTGCTTATCAAGTGAAGCAGTTTAGGAAGATGTAGCATGACCAGAAAGAACAGGACCAAGAGACTCTTAGGCAACTTAATCAGACACAGTTGGTGGATACTAAAAAGAAGGAGAAGAAACAAGCTATGGTCACGCAGAGCCTACCCTCACCGAATCAATCATCACCACAGCCGCAGCTGAATAAAGCCCAGCCTCAACTGCCTCACTCTTCATCATTGCTTCCACTGACCCCTTTCTCACCACCAGTTTATGGTCTGCTACAGACCTGAAGAGGACAATGGAAATCTAGGAAGAGGAAGAGGAGGAAACTTTTCACACTTTCAACAGCCTCCTGAAATGTGCTGTATTTGTGGATCACCTGGCCATTTTGATCGTGATTGCTATTAAGAGGATTGCTACTATCGTCTGCTAGGGGGAAGTTTCCCAGAGACAGATACAGGGGACAAGCCAAGGAAGAGTCATGGCCACCCTGTGAACCCCTACAGGGGCCCGGATCCTGGGTTGTAGGGGTGCCCAGAGGACCTGAAAGGGGGTGTCAGCTGGTAGCATCACTGCCAGAGCAAGATCCAACAATAATAGTTAACGTAAACGATTGACCGGTTGGGTTTGAGGATGTGAAACAGCTGATTACTCTCACAAAACTAATAAAGCTCTGCTATAAAAATCGCCAGATCACGTCTATGCTAGCGTCACAGCATACACCCATTGTGTGATCCAGCACGAGTGGTGTGGTATTTACTTTTAATTGAGTGCTGCTAGATTGTTTTGTGTTTAAATGTTTTAGTAGCTGTGGGGTTTTTTGTGGATGTATATTGGCCACCCCTTGTGCTGTCATCAACCACCTGACTAGGCACCTTAATGCAATCAGCACACCTGCTTCAGAAAGGAGACACACTGGATATATAAAGGCGAGGAAGCAGAACAAAACAGGTCCAAGCTGAAGACAGAAGACACACACACCGAGAACCATGGGCAGTAGAGACTAAACGTTATGAAGCGACCCTGCCAGCCGTGTGAGTAGTGATGGTGTAATGAAGCCCCGTGATTGTGTTGAGTTTTTCTAGACAATTGCATCGCTGAAAGTGTCATTACTCAAGGCCCATTTAATAGCTCATTTGGTAGTACTGACATCTGCTGGTCATTTGATGTCCAGCAGATGTCAAAATGTAAACTACATATTGGTGGAGATGTAAACACAATGATGCAACTGTATTGTAAATCTATAAATATATTAAAATATGTGAATCTGTCTGTCTGTCTGTCTGTCTGTCTGTCTGTCTGTCTGTCTGTCTGTCTATCTATCTATCTATCTATCTATCTAT
>JBAFTA010000005.1:4940745-4953074 GCA_036919975.1 Melanotaenia parkinsoni
GGCGGAAATATTTCATTTAGATATTAATGAATGGTCTCAGATTGGGAATAAAGTGTATAATATGGGACCTTTAAGTGAAACTGACTATTACTGTCTTGTTTTGTTATGCACGTGTGCGTTTTAAGATACACCGTGGGGGTTATAAAACCTTTTCATAAATATCTATAATAAAGGCAAGAGGCTTTATGGTTGAGTTTTGAACATCCTCACAGACGGCCATCTTGCCACAGGCTGCTTGCTTTTTCGTGGGATCTGTGGTAAGGGAAGGTAAGTGTTCTGCACAAACGCAAATACGCTTCACTGAAATCTTGACAGATTTACAAGCAGTTTGGTTTCTTAAAAAAGTTATTAATGTGGCTTTAATTCATGATACTTGAACATGTTTAAATTGCATCTTTTGTCTGTGAAAAATAACCTAAACGTGCAGCATAGCTGTGTTTTCCAGCAGAAGGCACAGTAAGGCTCAGGCATCAGCAAGTTCCAGACAATCACAATCCATCAGGCTGCTGGAGGTTCTGTACATTGTACCGAAGAGGATCGGCTCGGAGGAGCACATTGGCTACACACAGTATGGCATAGACGGTCTCCACCATATGCTGCTAACATTAGTTGTGTCCCTGGTTTTAAGCTAAGGCGGCACCACATTGCCAAGATGACTCCACTTAGCTTCCAGAGAAGCAACATGCAACAAAAGCTTGACAAAACAGTTGTTTTTTTTCAAAGGGTTTTAGCCAAGCCATGTTTTTTTTTTTTTACAAGAGCTTGTACTTTGATTACTGATGTGTAGTTTGTGTTGATGTGAAGTCCTCTCTCACTCTGCTATGCCCTGTGTATCTGTCTAATGGATTCTTAAGTTGGGTCTTTTAATTGTATATCAGTGTAACTCGGAGCCTTTTCAGTGTTAAACTCAAGTCCACTGATCCCCCAACAAATCTCTCTGTTTTTATCTCTGTCCTCCATGTGTAAATATCTCTAGTCTAGTTCTCTGTACAGGGTGGGGATTTCGACAAGCTGCATTACTTCATGTAAATGTCTAAATCTTGTACCTGTTTTGTATTGCAAATAAATGTCACTGTTATATCCGTATATACATTGAATTGAATAATATATTATAAATGTATTATAATGTGTTATGATAATATAAATATTACTAATTGTGATAATTGTGATGGCCACATTGAGCTCGGTCTGGTAACCTTTTTCTTAATATCAGTTAATTAAATAAACACTTTATCTGTAATACTTACTATTTATTTTATATTTCACATTTCTATTAGCAAGTCTGGCACACATTTAGTTGACTTATTTTTTTCAGTTAATATAGTTTTCCTTTTGAGTTACCACTTCCTGGGAAGCGGCTGTGTGAAGGAGGCCCAAGCCAGCTAGTGGATGTCCTTTGATGGGGCTGAGGCCTAACTGGACTTTTCCATTGAAGAACAAGATAGTGGAAGAAGGGTTCAGGTTTCCAAATGTTTTGTTGTATTTTATTTGCTTTTCTTTATGTAGAATTTTGATTGTTTAGGTTTTTTTTGTTTTCCTAATGGGTTATTGTTTAGATTGGTATTAATTAATTTAAGTTTTGTTTCGGCTTATTGGGATAGTTATATTATGTTTTCCTCAGCCGGTTAGGTCAATTAGTTTCCAGTTCATTATGTTGACATTCTGTTTATTTTGTTTAAACTAAACGTGTAATAAATCACATTATTTTATATTATATATTATTATTATATTATATATATATTAATTCACACACACATACACACACATACATACACACATACACACACATACATACACACATACCCACACGTGGACAAAGTTGTTGGTACTCTTCGGTTAATGAAAGAAAAACTCAAAATGGTCACAGAAATAACTTGAATCTGACAAAATAATACATAAAAATTCTGTTAAATTTAACCAATAAAAGTCAGATGTTGCTTTTCATCCATGCTTCAACCGAATTATTTAAAAAAAATTAACTCATAAAACAGGCCTGGACAAAAAAGATATATAATTATTATCATTTATAAGTATTATTCCTCAGTATGCATTGTCATAGCTACATCTCTGGCGTTTATATAAAATTGTTGTGCTTATTTATAAAGTGCACGCACCATTTAAACGATGATACGAGTAAACGAGCTGACTGTGGCAAGATGGCTGCCAGTGTGGCCGTTCAACCCCACTGGCCAGCAGCACAGTTGAGTCATCTAGTCTTTATGGTAGATATCTAAGTGGAGCTCTGCAAATCTTTTTATCATTATTGCAAAATTCCATGTACATAAAAGTAAATTTGCTGGTGAAAAACTCTTATTCAGTGTGTTTCAAAGTGAACTTAGTTAATATATTTGCTCCATTAAACATTCTTGAAACATACTAAAACTAAAACTGCTTGGACCAAATTTAAGCTATGATTTTTTTTTCTTTTATAAAAAGGAACTGTTTTCTTGTGTTCAGGACCCCCTAGTCTTTTGTTATTATTTTATCATTATTTGTTTTTGCATTGTTATCTACAATGGCCTTACTCAGGTTCAGTTTACTAACACCAACTTGTATTGCGAATGGAATGAATAATAAGTTTGTGCCATTATTGTTTAAATAAAGTTTTTTTTGTTTTGTTTTTTAAGAGGGTGGAGCTCTGCAACCATAGACCAGACCCCTCTCTACCAAGATGGCTGCTATGTCGGCACATTTTTTCCCCAGTTCATGTGGCGTCTACGTAAGCCTATGCCCAGAACTACACAGTACTAGCGATCAGCAGTGATGGCAAAAATGCAACGTTTGGGAGATCGAATCGTTTGGAATAATCGCTCCAGGAAAAGAATCGATCTTGTGGAACATTGGGAACACATTACCACGGTGACATCTGGTGGCCAAAAGAAAAAAAAAAAAGATTTTGAAATATTGATCTCAAACTGAAATGATGTGTCTTTCTTGGGTCGTTTCATCAGTAGCTTCTTGTTCTGGTTTATAGTAATATTTGTTTGTAAGGCTGTTTTATTTTAACCAGTCAGTGTTTGTACGTGGTGTACCTGTACACAGGGGTATAAAGCTTATCAAACGTGTGGGGGATGTGGTCTGTTACTTCAACAATGACAAATATAGACTGTTTTTCCACAGTTCACATTTGATGACCTCTTAAGTTTTAATAAGCAAATAATTATTCTCATTTGTGCCATCCTTTTCCTAGTTAGTGCCCCTGCCTGGCCCTCTCATCAAAAGTAAATCACAGTAAATCCTATCACCTGTCAACCTCTTGTTTAGAGAAGGGTCCTCCTCTCATCTGGATTTCAGAAAATGCTCATCTGGATTTCCCTTCACTGCATTCATGGAGCAGATTTTACAGCTGTGCCACCGGCAAACCTCAGCTGATAAATAATATGAAATAATTGCAAACAAAAGGCCATCTATTTGAAACGGGCTAAAGTTTTGCATCAACACCTGGGCCGCTTTCCGCTTCCTTCCATTTCCAGACAATTCAAGCTTTCTCTAAAAACGCCCGGTACAATATACTATGAGACAAGACTTTGGAAATAAACGGCCGTTAGGAGAGCTTTAAAATGTTTCATGCACATCAGGTCATCTGCCAATTCAGCAAAGGCAGGAGGAATAATTAATTAATAAAGTAGATTGTTTGTTTTTTGTTTCTATTTTACTTCTATAGTACATTTCATGTACACGACAATGCATAACACTTTAGATACAACACTAAACATATTACAGTGGGGTGCAGGAAGCATACTTTTTATGAAGGAGGAGGATTTACAACGTAACTCGACAGTGAACAACATGTCGCAACAGAAATTAATTTCCTTATACCGTGTAAAATTCTATTAAAACCGCGGTAAGGTTGTGTTAATTTATAAAACGACACGGTGAAGCAATAAATTGACTTGTTTGATTAGCAGCGAATGTGTGACCAGTCATTTAGAGATACAGTGTTTACCTGAACGCCGCACAAATTCTGGACTCCGCGAGCGATACCTCCAATATTTCTTACAACCGGCCTCGTTCTTTACTGTCAAACCACTTCAACTTTTATGGGGTTTCTTCTGTCAGTCACTTCATTAATTTAAGTTTGGCCACTGTTCTAGCTGCACTCTGTTCAGGCAGCCGGTCGCACGTAAACGACCCCACGTGCGCTACAGCGAACACGCAAACCAGTAGACGTACTTGACGTCACGGCGAAAGTGCTCATGAGAAATGTAGTGATTCTAAGTGTAGTTCGTCCAGACCAACATAGTCTTGCGTCATCCTGACTGTCTCGAGTGAGTGACGTATCAAAGCAGTGTCCAGGCGGTGGTGACGTTTAAGAACCGAGATTATAAATAGATGTCAGGTCTACTATTTTGTATTAAGCACAGAGCGATGAGAAAGCAACGTGAAAAAATGTCTTCAAACAATTTACAGACACTGCAAGAAAACAACTCAAGCGTTAGGGAAAATGAGGTCCTTCGACGTGAAAACCGAGCTTTAAGAGATGAAATAGAATATCTTCAATGCAAAATGACAAAGGAAAATTACGAAATGCGTAAAGACAATGATGACCTTAGACAGGAAAATGAAATCCTCAAAAGACAACTTGATGTGGCCAAGCACCATAAAAACAACGAATCAATAGAAGACATGCCAAAATACTTTAAGAAATTGGAAGAAGACATGCAAGCTTGGAAAGCTGGTTGTCTAGACCACCAGGCAGCTCTGCGAGAAAACCAGTCCTTAAAAAAGGAGGTGGAAGATTTACAATCTGACTTGACAATGAACAACACATTGTCACACATCCTGAGGGAGAAAGATAAACTCCTGGAAAACGAACTTGATGTGACCAATACATATCTGAAAAGGTTTCAAGAAGGTCAGAATGACCAGAGAAAAGAGAATGAATGCCTCCTCCAAATGGTTTCCTCCTTAGAAAGCTCTAAATCTACCCTCCAAGAAAGATTAAACTCCGTCATCTTAGAGAAGAACAAGCTAGAGGTCATGTTACACAGTGAGGAAATTAAGACGAATAAAATGCAGAGAGAGCCTAAAGACCAGGAGCATAAACTTGAGGATTTAATGAAAGAGTCAAAAAAGCAGCAACGAGTTCAAAGTGTTGATCGTGATGACCTGGAAGTTCAACAAGACATGCCTTCAGACGAGGCAAGGCAAGGCTATTTTACTTCTGTAGTACATTTCATGTACAAGACAAGGCAAAATACTTTAGATACAACACTAAAAATATTACAGTGGGGTGCAGGAAGCATACCTTTTAAGAAGGAAGAGGAAGATTTACAAAATAACTCGACAGTGAACAACACGTCGCAGGAATCTATATCAACCCTTCAAGAAAGATTAGACTCTGTCATCTTGGACAAAAACAAACTACAGGACATGTTACGCAGTGAGGAAATTAACACTAACAAATTGCAGAGAGAGCTCAAAGACCAGGAGCGTAAACATGAGGAGTCAATGAAAGAGTTGGAAAAGCAGCTACGAGATCAAACTAAGGAATGCCAGAAAGTTCATCAATGCAATCTGGCTTTAAAAACAGAAAGGGATAATTTAAGAAAGGACTTGGAAAAGAAGAACACATTGTTGCAGGAACAAAGCAGACAGAAACAAAGCAGACAGAAACAAAGCAGACAGGAACAAAGCAGACAGAAAATGAAAGCTGAAGGCTCAAAGAAACCCAAAACACCCTGGATAAACATTTTTTTCTAATTAAACACAAGACATCGAGAGGACAGACAAACATAAGTGAGTACGAAAAATACCTGGTTCACAACCATTTTTGGTGGCTGTATGAGCTAAAAACAAAGTCAAAGCACAACAAAACCTCAATGAAAATGTAAAAAAACACTAAACATACATGAATATTAAATGTGTTTGTATGTAAAATTATACAAATACTATATTTTTTTTTTAATTTATTCACCAAATGTAAATAAATCATCAGAAGGAAGAGTGTTCAAAAATCCACTTTTTAAAAGAAGGCAAAAACACCAGAGATTGAGTAGAATTGACAATTTTTTGTTTAGCCAGAAAAAGAAAGCAATATATATCTCTTAAGAGAAGGTCCGTTAGCCTTAGCTTCTGGTCCACTAATACACGGAGTGTCGGGACCCTTGGTTCAGCCAAAAGACCCGCCTACCTAAGTTATCCTGCTCATTTATACTGATACAATGCATTGTGGCTATGTGCGTGCATGTTGTGCGCATTCATGTGAATGTGTATTTTGCAAAGGTGTCGTCCCTCCTCCTTCCGGGAATTTGATTCCTCCAGGTCCTCCTTCTAGGGAGCTGAGGGGAAAAGAAACACTTCTCCCTGTCCTGTTATCTGTCTGTCTCTGTGCTGACTCCCTTCTACTTGTTCCCACAGTTTTTGCACAAAGGCTGCTCTTTGATAATTTCTTTCTAGGTTACTGGGAAATTGTGCTCTGCTTGGGGTGAGTAGATAAGTAAGGGAATATAGCAATATTCACAACAACTAAATGAGTAAATGAATAAGAATGTTTATAAAAATTATTTACAACTCCCTTGCTGGACACCCAGAACAGTTTCAAGGTCCCTTGATATTTTTCCCAGTATTGTTAAATGTTGGACTCAAGTAACCCTGTATGAGTCTGTAAGCTGTGTTGTTAATCTATTTCACCGTAGCAGCACTATAATAATGTAGCTCTATTAATTAAAAGCAGAGCCTAATGAATGTTACTAAAATCTAAGAATAAAATGTAAATGAGTACATGAATGTTTATAAAATATATAAAATGTAAATGAGTAAATGAATAAGAATATTTATAAAAATATTTGCAAAAACTCCCCCTGTTGGACTGAGGGAACCCTTCAGTCCACTAAACCATCTTCCTGTGTGGTTAACCCTTAAATAGCAATTGTACGAGAGATCCGTTGTCCCCCGGAGCTTTAAACCCTCATCAACCAACACAGTACCATCTGTATCCTTAAGCAGGGATTCAGCTTCACAAAATCTAGTTAAGGGGTCTCAAACCTCTGTGCCCTCCTCTGACAGATCTCCATCTAGGGGGTCATCAGAGTCCAGCAGGCACTGGACCTCCAGAAGGGGAAACTGAGCTGAATAAGGCAGTGGAGGAGAATACTTTTTGTCAACCGCAGCCTGAATAGAACGCTCACAGAGAGAACGGATTAGTGGGATACAACAGCAGCCACAGAACATGAAAGTAGCCAAAACCACAAGAAAAGTAGTAGTGACAGAACCTACAACTGTGGACCACTGTCCAAACCAGCGGTGTAACATGCCAGTCAGGGGATTGTAACACCAGAATGATCTAAAATTTTATGATTCAGGGCTTTTAGACCCTCAATAGCTTGCGTGAGTTCCCCATCCGGGGCAGTATTATTGGGGATAAACGTACAGCATTGATCACCAAATATAACACAGACTCTTCCTTTTTCTGCCAATAACATGTCTACAGCTATGCGATTCTGGAAAGACATCAAAGAGGTGGCAGAGAGTTGCTCATGAATAGCTGAAAATCCTGCCTCAGTGTGATTTGCCAAAAGCTGGACATTGTAATGGATATAATTTATTCTGTCAATATTCTTATTAGGGGTCACGAATAAGGCCAAACTTTCAAATCCTCCAGTTCTGAGAGTAGCATCTGAAATAGCTGTGGTTGATATCCAGTCATGTGCTTGGCTGCTTTGTCAGCCGCAGCATTTCTCTTTGTCTGCCAATCTTGTCTTTTTGTGTGTACTCTTACTTTAACAACTGCCACTTCTGTGGGTTCTAAGAGAGCCTGTGCCAACTCCTTCATGAGTTTGGCATGTTTAATAGGTTTGTGAGTGGATGTCAGATATCCACCTTTTTCCCACTGTGGAAGTTCCATATGTACAGCATTTACAATGTAAGCAGAATCTGAAAAAATATTCACTCTTCTATGTTTTGCATATTTTAAAGCTGCAATGATAGCTTTTAGTTCAGCTTTGTGTGCTGACTTGTGTTCGTCTGTTATGATTTCAGCTAGGACAGTTTCTACCTGTCCATCTTTTCCCTGTGTATTTACATCTTGGATCACTGCATATCCAGCCCTCAACTCCCCCTGTGTGCCCCTGAAACAACAGCCATCTGTAAAGAGTGAGAGAGCAGGATCACGAAAAGATGAAAAGAGAGATAACTCTGGGCACACAGTCATGTGGTTCTCCTTCAGGTAAGGCCTCAGCAGCATTAGAACGGGTGCTCTCAAAGGTGATATGGGGCTGACACACAATGCGGGAAGGTTTTGTGCGTCTAAGAGGAGAGAGAGTGAAAGCAGCAATAAAGCTCTAACTCCATGAGGGGTGTGTACAGTGAAAGGATGACACTGAACCAGTAGAGCAGCGACAGCTGCAGTTCCGGTGACACAAGTCGGCTGCCAGACCTCCATGGGGTCAAGTGTGACACTGTCATAACGAAGGATATTGCGAGATCCCTCCTTAAGTTGATATAAGACAAAATGAGCATGTTTTCCTGACAACGAGGTGTCCAAGTGAAATGGTAAGGAGTAGTCAGGTCTGGTCAATGCAGCCCCAAAGGCCAGATCCTGTTTTAAGAGAAATGAAGGCTTCCTCAGCTGTAGGAGTCCATGAGAGTGTGGCTTTAAGATTACGGTGACCAGCCTCTGTGACCATGTCTCTGAGAGGACTGGTGCGCTCCGTGTATGAGGGGATATGATTTTTGCTATATCCCACTAAGCCAAGAAAAGAAAGCATGTCCTGAACAGTAAGAGGTTTATTAGCATGAAGAATGGCATTTCTGTGATCAGGAGAGACAGTCAGATTCTGGTCAGAAAAAAGACGTCCCACGAACAGAACTTCAGGTCCGCAAAACTGCATTTTGTCTTTTGAAACTTTGAATCCACCGTCTGCCAGTTTCTGTAGAAGGGACATGGTGAGATTAAGACAGCTTGTCATATCTGTCCCAGCCACTAGGAGATTGTCTACGTACCTGGAGGGATATCCAGGTCCTCCAGAAAAGTTCTGAGACATTGGTTAAAGATCCCAGGGCTCAGAACCCAGCCCTGAGGAAGAACACGGTAAGTGTATTGCTGTCCTTCGAAGGTGAAAGCAAAGAGAGGTTGAACTGCTGGGTGGAGAGGAATGTGAAAGAAAGCATTTTTCAGATCAATGACAGAGAAAAACTGGAACTGGGAGGTGATGGAGTTCAGGCAGGTATAAGGATTAGGGACTGCTGGTGGTTTGGTTTTGGTTATCTGATTAATGAGTCTGAGGTCGTGTGCCATTCTGAAAATCTCAGTTCCTGGTTTGGGGACAGGAAGAATAGGAGTGTTCCAGGGAGGATGGGATTGATAACCTGTTCAGCTTTGAGATCAGCAATGACAGGTCTCAATCCAGCCATAGCTTTTTCAGAAATAGGATACTGAGCTCGAAAGACAGGTTTGGGGGACTCATAGTCGAAAGTGACAGGGGACATTTTCATAGGGGTTCCCATATCACCAGGCCCTTCAGCCCACAGGGAAGAGGGCAGAGTGGAGCAAAGAAAATATTTATGTTGATGGTCAGTTTTTTCACGGCCATGCTGTCTGTCCAAAAGAAGAGTCTCAGGTGTAGCTTTGTCCTGAGTAAGGGAACAGATTTTGTACAGTGAGGTGGAGGGAGAAAACAAAACCTGGGGCAGCTGAGTGTTTACCCAGTCAGAAGCATCTGAGGCCTGCTTACACATAGGGCCTAAATCTTTGGCAGAATGAATAGGACTGACTCCTAAAGTGACATGAGGGGCTGCAGAAGGAGACAATTCATAAAAGGAATACTGTTCTGGGTATAAGGAATAGGGCTCGTCCACCACGCCTAGGGCCACCCCTTCCACCACATCGCCTAAAATTTCCCCGCCCCCTAGGAGGGCCGTAGTATTATAGGCTCTGTGCACAAGTCCCGTGACGTACTTCCGTTTTTCCCAGTGATCGGCAGATCAGTTTCCGGTTTACTTCCTGCTCCTGTCACAACGGCGGTAAATATGAGTCACAGTGAACAAACAAGAGCTGTAACTGAACAAAAGAAAATTAAATATAACGTCAGAGATTCATATAAGTTACAGAAAACAGTGGGTGGATCCGGAGGACGGGGTTTTCCATAACTCCGCATACGAGGGTGTGCAGCCGACATTTTAAAAAGGACTATATCCGTACTACTGCTAAGGGAAGACGGGTTTTAGCTGCAAGAGCCGTGCCATCATTGTTTGAATGGAATGGGTACACGAACGGCAAGACGCAGGCCGGTGTTTGGGAACGCCGCACTCATCCGACATCAAGTCCGGAACCAGGCCCCGTGGAGACTGGGGAGGAGATTGTGGAACCTATGGTCCCCATGCCCGTCGACCACGACTACGGAGTAAGTCCCACAGTGTGTGTCGACCGGGAGCAATATGAGAAGTTAGAACTCGAGATGCTGAGACAGCAGGTCCAAACACTACATCTGCAGAGCTCACCAGAGGACATCATATTTTACACCAGGTAAGATATCTACAACCAATCAAGTTAGTATTTGTAAGATAAACATTTGACATTAAGCATTACAGTAAGCATCTATTGTTAGTTTTAGTGAATTATTTTCTCTGTCTTCTTAATCTATAATTGAGCTTGTATGATAACTAATTCCAACTACAATACTGTATCTATATTTAAGATTCCCCTCATATGAGCATCTGATGGCATTTTGGGAGCTGATCAGTGCTGCTGCAGTGAAAACTGTTAGGGTCACCGGCACCAAAGCAAGGAAAACAACAAGCACAACAACTGAAAGCCCTGTAACCAGACCAAGGCAAAGGCAGGAGGAATAATTAAATAAAGTAGACCATTTTGTTTTGTGAAAATGTAGTAAACATTGTTCCACATTCAGTTGTGTTTTACTGAATTTAAAGGGTAGAGAAATTTCAGAACGATTGGTGACGTAGTAATCGAACGCAAAATGGAACAGTCACGTGGCATCCGCGTGACTGGCACACAGGAGAGTGGCGGGGAGGCGCGCAAGATGGCGCGCAATTTTTGCGTAGCTGAGGACGGGCATGAGGAAATCTCGAAAACTTTTAATTCTTTAATCACCTTTGCACAGCAAAACAGAGGTAAATGACATTCAGATGAACATTTATATAACTTAAATTATTAATGGATCGTCCCTGGCCAAAAAACTCAACTCTTCAACTGCTACCAAGTTTTCATCGGCACTGCTAGCTAAAATGTTTTCACAAGATATGCTTGCTGCTGTGGAAGACATGGAGTCAGACCTCGCAAAAGAAAAGAGAAGAATCAGTGAAACTTATTCATATGCTTGTAAATCGACAAACGGAGGAGATTGTGAGTCTTATCCAAACACTCCCAGTAAAAATCAAAGCGCTAAGAAAATGAAAAATTTTCCTGCAAACACCTGCTCTCCCGCCATTAAAGAGCCGAGCCTGAGTGAGGTGCAAAACAACATCGTACAGATCCTCTCTGGAAAAATCAACGAAAGGGCTGATCAGCTTGAAAAGATGGTTATGAAAAACACAGCCAAAATTAAAAACATAAGCGAAGCTCTCAATTCAATCCATAACGAAGTTATGGAACTGAAGAAAGACAACGATGCGCTGAAAAAAGAAAACATGGAACTAAAAAAGAAGACAGAAGATTTAGAATCAAAAGTTAATGAGCAGGAAAGATACAGCTGAAGATGGTGCCTACGCCTACATGGAGTAGCTGAAAACTCAATGGAGAATGTAAGAGTCAAAGTCAGAGAAATCTGCAGTGCAGTGGTCCCAGAAGCGGAGAGGAGCAAGGTGACTGCAGCAGTGGACATCGCTCACCGGCTGGGTCGTCTTAAGATGGGAGAAGGAAGAATCACAAATCCACGGCCGATCATCATCAGATTTATATCGAGAGCAGCCAGAGATCTTACATGGAAACACGCAAAACAAAATGACTTTTTGAAGAGCCGTGGTTACTACCTCAAGGAAGATCTCACTGCCAGTGATAAAGCAGCAAGAAGCCTCCTATGGCCAACAGTGGAGAAGGCGAGAAAGGAAGGAAAGTCTGCTTTCTTCAGGGGTGCAAGAGCTTTTATTGATGGCAAAGAGGTGCAACCTGGCCAGAAGTAAATGTATAAAAGTACACAACATGTTTTGTTTAAATCACAGCAGTTAGAAATTCCGTTAAATATGCTGTGCAATTGTTATTGTTAAACATACAATTGGCGAGATCCTTATTGCCGTTACAGTAAGGTTAATCTTTATCCTAACAAACCCGATTCATATTACATTTTCCTCTTTGTTCTTTAATGTCTCTTTCTATGTGTTCTATTAATGCCAGGGGTTTACAAAACTTAATTAAAAGAAAAGCAGTTTTT
>JBAFTA010000005.1:4953174-4963585 GCA_036919975.1 Melanotaenia parkinsoni
ATTTGATGTATTACTATACTATGTAAATGATAATCTTGACAAAAATGCCATCCATGCAATACAGATTCTCATAATTCTTGGAAAATACCATATTCACAAATCTAAGTGGTCTGGATCAAAACCCTCCTTTGAACATTTCACCTCTGAACTGTATCAATACGGACTCATTCTGAAAGACGTGGAGAACCAAAAAGCAGCAAGGACTTTTAACATCCTGAAAGAACTCAACTGTATATAAACTGTTTAAACTGTATCTCTTCCCCCTGACAGTTATGTTATGTTCAATGTATTGTACAATATGTTAAATCATAATAATAAAAAAAAATATTAAAAAAACGTGGCATCCGCGTTTTGCTTCAGCTCATGGAACTTTGTTTCGCATCAAACGTTCCGCGTTGGTTTCAGTACGGACTGGAACACCGTTTCGATCTTGCCATCACTAGCGATCAGGAGGGGCTTGATGCCAGATTGGATCGTCTGTGGGAACAGACCCCGCCCACATTCACAATAACCACTAATCAGAAAGAAGAACTGAGCGAGCTTCGCCCACCCCGTCCCAGCCGCTGATCTAATCTTGAAAGGATCCAAAGAAACTGGCGTGGATGAGTCCCAGCAGCTATTTTCTTTTTGAAAAGGAAATATTCTTTAACAGTGACCGATTTTTAAGGATCATAAAATTCATCTGTTGAATAAAGTAGTCAGTTTATCCAGTACAAAATGGTAAGTTGACATTTCTAGACGAAGATAACAGCTGCTAATCATGCGTGCCAACAGCAGCTAATAGCGACTACCAGTACTATGCTAACAGAGGCTAACAGCGACTAACGTCTCCAATTAAAACAACACTGAAGTGATAGAAACTGGTTGAAAATTAAGAAAAGTGTTTCTTAATTGAGCCTTACTTGAGTCAGTTTTGACAGCGGTGAAACATGGATTAGAATTATAAGAAGAAGAACCTAAATAGAAGGATCCGTTAAACATTCTGGTTCATTTTGGTAAATGTTCTGACATGCGCTTCAGCCTTGCTAGAGAGCATGTGATGAAATTAAAAAGGAACGAAACCTTTCTGTTCTTTTTCAGCCTCATCGAAAGAAAAAATCCTTTATTGACAAGAAGAATGCCGTGACCTTTCACCTCGTCCACAGAAGTCAGAAGGACCCTCTTGCAGCAGACGAGACAGCTCCTCAGCATGTACTTCTGCCAGCCGCCAAGGTAATCTCGGTCCAGATTTATTCTGCAGCCACTTTAATTTGACCTGAAGATGGAGTGGCATCTCTTACCCAGTGCTTTGCTATTGCTCAAGTTGTATAGTAACTGTTTTTCTGTTCCCCAGCTTGAAGTGGAGAAGAGGCGCAAAGAGCAAAGGAAATTTGGTGTTTTCTTTGATGACGATTATGACTACCTGCAACACCTGAAGGAGGCGTCTAGTCCATGTGAGCTGGTTGCAGCTGGGCAGTTGCACTCTGACAGAGGACCTTTAGACCTGCAAGATGAAGATGAGGAGGAAAAAGACACCTGCACGGACGTTCCTGTGAGTTCACTTTTAAGTTACTTTTAGCCGTGAAGAGCCCCAGAAAAGTTGTGATATTTTAAACTATTTTATTTATTTATACTCTGTAGGTATCTTCTGTCAAGGCCTGTCGCAATAAGCAATAAGTCAGTTAATTGCACGGTAAGATAAAATGAATGAGATGAGTTTGCCGGCCACAATAATTTTCATTAGATTTTTTTTTCCCCCTTTTTTTCTGTCTTTCTTTACCATAGACTATGTATGACAACAGGTTTACTATGGAGTATCTTGACTGAACACTCATTTCTTGTGGCGTGATCGCTCTTGTGTCATACTTGACAGGAGTGTGTTGCCGCACAAGACCGTTGTGAAGCACTTAACCCAGGGGTGCCCAGTTCCGGTCCTCAAGGGCAACAATCCTGCAGGTTTTTGATGTGTCCCTGCTCCAAAACCATCTGACTCAGATTGATGAGTCATTGTGCAAAACTCAATAGGCTGTTGGATCTATTTCATTTGAGTCAAGTGTGTTGAAGCAGGAAACATTGGAAAATCTGCAGGACAGCGGCCCTCGAGGACCGACTCTGGCCACCCCTGACTTAACCTGTGTGAGCCAGTATATTTGTTTTAGAGGGCTGCCAATTCTTACGCATTTGAGTGGCTTCTTACGCTCTCACGATAAACCTCTGATTTCTCACACTGAAATACACATCAAGAGCAGTGCAGACTAATCGAGAGGTTCACGAGGATTGCCAGTGGGCCGTGTTACTTTTGGGCCGGTGTCCCGGCATGTGTGGAAAAAGTGCAGCGTCGCGTTGCAGCGTCGCGTTGCAGCGTCGCATTGCAGCGTCGCATTGCAGCGTCGCATTGCAGCGTCGCATTGCAGCGTCGCGTTGCAGCAGCACACGGTTCACTCACTGCTCATAGATCAGTCTGACACTCAGTGATGAGGGGAGATATTTCATCTTCACAAACAGCAACGACGCACAGTATAGTTTTCTAGTTTTGTTTTTTTATATATAATGAAACTAACTGGCAGTTTTGTCGGTTTTCTCTGTCTGAACCCCGTGTTTAATTTTTTTTATATATATTTTTTTTTTGAAGGGTAATTTTGTTTACAGAACAGAGATTTTATTTTCTATCATATTTTCTGGTTCTGTTTGATTTTCTCTAATTCTTAATGGGACTGAGAGTCCATCTGTATTTGTTTTTGTTATTTAAAATTTCTTCCAGTTCGTGTGTAAAATGTTCTTTAGAAATGAAAGTTTATTGATCTTTGAAAGGGTGTAGTTTTATTATAATGGCATTGTCATTATATTAGTTGAAAATGGTCTCAAAATGACAACATTATCGGTTTGCGCAATATTATCGCTTATTGCCATAATTTCTGAGAAAATTTATTGCACGACAAAGTTTGTTATCGTGACAGGCCTACTTCTGTCACAGAGGTATTGCTTGTGGTCTTGTCTGTTATTAGAAATTATTTTAAAACAAGCTGGCAGAAGGTTTCAGTGTTAGCAGAGATGCTACATCTCTTGCCTCAGATAAAGGCGGATTTATACTGCGGTTGGCTCTGGTGTAGCCGATCGCACTCCGCGGTCGCATTGGCAGGATCACACTCCTCTCTGTTCACGCCTCATTACTCATACTCTGCATGTTGACAGTCACTTGAGTTGTCCAGTGGGTTTTTACACTGAGAGATACTTTTGTTTAGGTTTTTTTTGTGTTTCTGGTACTTTGGTTGTTGTCGTGATTCATGTTGTCTTGGCTTTTTTTATTTATTTTTAGGAACTCCTAATGATTGTCAGCTTAGTTTACCTGTAAAAGCTGTAGGAAATTCTCTGTCTGGGATCATTCTTTTTGTGCAAGGCAACATCAGCCATGATTTAAAAATTTCTTTCCAGATTTTTAAAACAAATAAACAGATATAAATGTACTAATTTTTTTTTTTTTAATAACTGTGCGCTCGCTCCATTTTTGAAAACAAACGTGAGCCTCCGCGTAGCGTATCGTTAGCACAATGTGTCACTCAAAGTGCACAGCATGGATCTGCACCTATGGATCAGGCCCATTGTCACCAGTACCCGATCTAGAGTTTTCTTCATTATCAGTAATAATACCAAAATCAGATTGGTGAATCCCGACTAATTTAGTCACCTGATGGATCTGTTTCTGGTTAAAGTTTTACATTAACACTGGCGTTCCTAAAGATGTGAAAATCTTCATAAGGACATTTTACCCAATTTACACTTCATCAACTAAGGCTTTCCTGGGAAAATCACCCTCCTTCAGTTCTAACTTTCAGCTTACAGTAAAAACCTACAACTTTCTGTTGTACGCTTTTACTGAAGAAAATTATTTTTGTTATGAAATATAATCTTGTACGTCATCAGTGTTTTCAGATCTCTGATAGCAGAATGATTTCAAACAGCTTGTGATCGATCAACTGATATAACTAACAGGAGAGTCACCCTCTACTGATCTGGAAAGGCAAGAGTTTCAGTAATCTAATGTATGCAAAATTAAGCACAAAGATTTATCATTTCAGATTTGAACTGAAGGCCAAGTCAGTAGTAACAGAGGGGCCTTGGCAGAGTGTCTGACTCTGCACAGGTCATTTAGTGAGGTGATTAGATCTAGTAGAGAGACGGAGGACCCCAGGAGAGGCTGAGAATCCTGGGAATACGAGTCAAAACACAGCAGTTAGGATTTATTTTACTGCGTTCTTGGTTTACTTCATGTAGTTTTAATGTTAAGTGACATATCATTTAGCCCTTTCCAGAGCAGATCTGTAGTTCTGGCATCCAGATCAGATTGTAGCTATTTTTGATCCGGTTAATTTTCTTTCTGTAGTTTGCGTGGAGTTAGCAAAGATTCAACACTCAGAGTTTAGATATTAAATAGACACCATATATCTGTGTTGCAGATAGTTGTTTCTTCTTAGAAAATTGGGTCAGGAATTGATAAGGGAATCAATAAAGAACTAGATCAGGGGTTCTCATACCTATTTTTCACAGGTCCATATCTACTCTCCACTGAAGGCCAGAGGTCTGGAAAAAATGATTATTAATAAAAGTTTTACACTATTATTTTCTTTCATGTATAAACAACATACAAAACCATGATAACAACAACAAAAATATTACAAATAAAGAAATAACTTAAAAAATATATTAATTATAAATAAAATTTACCACTTTGTGGAGAAAATTCAGAATAACAAATAAGAAAGGAAAAACATAAACATGAACATCTGACTACAATTTTATTTATTTAACTTAACTTTGAGTAACATGAAGTGAAAAACAGTTCGAATGCATCCAGCCTTGGTGGAGACATGGCTGGTTCCCTTTAGTTCTTTGCTAGCGGAGTTGTTACAAATGTCCGCCCTACTCTGCTTCTGATTGGCTCTAACATCACAAACCCCTGTGTTCTGATAGGCTACTGGTTCCTATGATTTAAAGCAGCCTATTCTTGTGTCTTCTTGCCTGTTTCCCAGACAGAGGGCAGGTTGGATGTCACCATGAAGTTTAGGTGTCACAGACAGTCGACACACCGCTTTATGGGCGAGACAGCAAAACATGGTGAAAATACGTTCATTGTCTCAATGAAATCGTGTGACATTACACATCAAAATGTATAAAAACCAGTAAGTTAACTTAAGGTTTAATGTCAATGAAAAATACCATTGACAAGCTTGAAGTGACAATCTAAAGATGTGATGAAACAAATACTTATCTCAGCAATATTCTTTGTGTTCAATTACAAACTGACTAGAATACTTACAGAGAAATGTTTTGTGGCCATAAAACAGACCATAACAAACACCTTCCGTATTCTGTCTGAACTGAGTGTGGAAAAACTGACAAAACACACTGTTTCACTGCAAGAAATCTCCCCACTAGAGGACTGCTTCACCATTTTTGATAACAGAACGTGACATTATAGGAATGTTTCTTGTTTTAACAGGCAATGGAACAAAACGGTTCAATAATGAAGTAAAAAATTACATTGTTGTTTTCATGTTTATGAAGTTTGTCCACCAGGACATTCAGCTTGATGGCTGTGTACATAGTGGATTTATGAGCTCTCACGATGGTGATTCTCTGCTTGCAAATACTGCAGAAATGCCTCCTCATGATGTGTGTTTTCACTTGCGGATACTAGTTTATTTGCTTTTATCACGTACAAAAATCCGGTGTTTACTGTGCACATACTCAGTTTTCATTCATCGCGGTCCGTTTTCAATCACGCCCCTTTTGGAAACGCCATGTTGGAATGTTTATTGAGTTTGTAAAATCTAAAGCAACTTGCTGTATCTGCAGCTACCCGACAGCAGACTCTGCAGTCACATGCAGAGCAGATCTCTGACAGCAGAGTAGCTGCTGCTGCTGCACGTCTGGATGTGGAAATACCAGTTCAATTAAGAAATTTTGACTTTGGTCATGTGAAACAATTTAATTCTCAGGATTTTGCAGGTGTGGTGTTAACACATATAGCTGTGTGCTGCGGTTGAGTCAATGTATGAGAAAGACTGGTTGGGATGAAGTAAAAACAGTGACTGCAGTATCAAGCTATAGTTCCACTGGTAATTGTTTTAAAAATGGCGGTTACCACACAAATTCAGCGAGAACATTCAGATATCAGGCAGAACGTGATCCCAAACTGACCAATCACAAGGGAGTACATTTCGCGTAACAGGTGCGAAGCAGGGGTCCACGTCAGGTCTGGAAGAGGTGCGCGTCGAGCCTCTGCAGAGCTAGGCCGAGCCTATGGCGGTTACGCAGACGTCACTTGACCATAAATCCGCCTTAAGGCTTAATTTTTTTCCACGTTAACAGCTCTTGCCTTAAATGTCCGACCATTCACAGAAATTTTTGGAGCCCTGTGAGAAGAAGGTTCTGCTCGGCCGATGTGTCGAGAACAAGATGCAAGCTGTCTCTAATTTACTTGTGTGTTGAGATGTGCAATGACTGTAAACATTTTTTCTAAATCTATCAATATTATTACTATTATGTTATTAGTATTGTCTTGTCTCGTGTCCTTGTCCTTCTCGTGTCAGAAGCTGGACAATGTTTGAATTATTAAAACATTGATGAAGGTGTTAATGTTGCATATTCCATGTCTGAAATGAGCTACGGTGCTGGTAATGTTTCTCTCGTGAATAAAGTTTTTTTTGTGTAAATAAAGAAAGTTAGTGACGATATAGATTAACATTTTTCCATATTGATTGATTGTCTCGATGACCAGGCAGCTACAATCCATCTGCCCTCTTCAGTGTTTGCCTCGGAGTTTGAGGAGGAGGTGGGACTTCTGAACAAAGCTGCTCCTGTTTCAGGTAAATCATTTCCAAAAAGCCAAAGTAGTTTATGAACTGCTCCAAATTTTAAGACTAACATTAGAAACGGTTCAGAAACCTGAGTTTCTGTTGTAATAATGATGCACATCTTTAATTCCCTGATTGCTGGTTTGTCTCCTGAGCGGATAACTCTGATTACACGTTATTGCCTTGTTTTGTGTTTGCCTTCAGGACCCCGACTGGACATGGACCCTGACATTGTAGCTGCTCTTGATGAGGACTTTGACTACAACGACCCCAACAACATCCTGGAGGATGACTTCATCATCAAAGCAAATTCTTCACGTGGATTCACTGCTCACAGCTGCACGTGAGTCACTAGCTGCGTTTCCATTATAGTATTTCGCAAAATAAAAGCAATATTTCTAACATTTCAATAAAGTGCAACTGCGATTTGCAGGTGTTTCCATTGAATAGTGTTTAGCGCATTAGCTGTTATTCTCGTAAAATCTCGTCCCGCGAGACTTCACATTTAGTATAATAGAGATTTTTAAATCTTTGTAAAACTCTTGCATTTCGCCGTTGTTTTTTATCAAGGATCAATCAATCAAACTTTATTCATATAGCGCTTTACAACAGCAACAGCTGAACCAAAGTGCTTTTCAACGTGCAATAATAAGAGAATAAAAACAACTAAAAACAGGTTAACAATAACAGTTTAGACAAAAATAAAACATTTTCAGAGTAAGTTAGTGTAAGACAAGAGTCACCATGTAGTTAAGTACCAAATACAAGTCTAAACAAATAAGTCTTTAGCTTAGTTTTGAACAAAGGCAGATCTGTGATGGTCCGCAACTCAAGTGGCAAAGTGTTCCAAAGTCTGGGACCGGCTACAGCCAATGAACGGTCGCCCCACTGCTTGCAGTTGGTCCTGGGGACCTCCAGCAGGTGTTGGCCTGCAGAACGCAGGGCTCTGCTGGGTTTATGTGCAAATAACAGTTCACATAAATAAGAAGGTGCAAGTCCATGAATGGCTTTAAAAGCAAACATTAAAAGTTTAAAATCAACTCTGAAGTGTACCGGGAGCCAGTGGGGGGAGTACAGAACAGGAGTAATGTGACTGTGTCGTCGAGTGTTTGTCAGAAGCCGAGCAGCAGCGTTCTGCACCAGTTGCAGCCGATTGAGTGTGCACTGGTTCAGACCGAAATAAAGAGCATTGCAGCAGTCAATACGTGAGCTAATAAAAGCACGTATAGCCTTCTCCAGGTCCTTCTGACAAAGGAAGGGTTTGACGATTATATTTTTTTCTTTAATTATTTTTAAAAAGATTTCCGTCTCTGCTCAGACTGCGCCATCTCTATTTGAAATGAACTGGTCACATGACCCGCTACGTCCAGTGAAGCTTAAATGTGTGAAAAGTGTTTCCATTACACTTTTGCGATAAACTTCTATATCGACACGTCTGAAAAACCACCTCATGAGAGCGTAAAAACGTTTTAGCGATATTTGAGTTTTTTTTTTTTTTTTAAATGTAGGTGTTTCCATTACTGTTTTTTTATTGCGATATTTAGCTTTTGCGCAATTCTAGGGGTAATGGAAATGCACCTACGGTTGCGCTAACATTTAGCATTAGCGAAATGTAATTTGCCGTCGTTACTCACTGGAAAATCTAACTAGCTGGGTTGTGAAAGAACGAGTTTGTTGCATTAAGGGAAAGGCGCAACAAACCTCTTTTTTTTTTTTTTACACAAAAAGCTTCAAACTTTATTCACTTTTTTAAAAAAACATGAGGAATTTGCAGAAGAAATCCAGAAAACCACCACAATAATAGACAAAGTTTTATAATTTATTGAACTGGATTAGCAGGCCCCGTCCTGTGGGGAAAACATTCACTTGAACTCCAGTTTCAAGATTGTTTTTAATAGAAATTCTTTGATCCACATTTATTTACTCAAGATTTTAAAAAAAGTTTTGTGGCAGTCATTGTTTTCATGTGTTAATAAAACAGGAATTATATAAAAAAAATATTAAAGCTGTCAAAAATAACACGTTAACGCTGTAACTGATTTATGTAATTAATGGCATTAAAACGGAATTAACACTCCCTCGTCCCCCACACTTTTCCGGTGAGAGTGTCCAACACCCGCATTCCTTCATTTTTAAAGAAAAAAAAAGAAAATTTTTCCCACAGTTCTGTACTAACATGCCTTCTCCTCCTCAACTTCTAAACCTCCTCCTTCTTCTGTTGTTCTGTAACCGGCATTCGGTGATCAGCTGATCGGCTTTTCTGTCTTTCTTGTTGCGCTTGTTTAATCATGATTACTTCATTTGTAAGCGGTGATTAACCTGACATATTCATTTCATGTTTTATAGTTAAACCTATGCTAGGCCATTGAATGACAGTAACAATATTATACATCAAAGTCTATAATGAATATCATTTATTTAAATTATAACTTTAAGAGACCTCTTAAAAAGAACGAACACAGGTTTTGGATCGGTACTCGGTATCTGCAGATCCCTCAAACACAGGTATCGGTATCAGCGTGGCAGCCATGATACATGCGCAGACGCATCGCTAACAAGTATATCCCAGCTCTAACAGCTCCAGCCGTCCTCTGATTAAGAGTCTACAACCTTTTTAACTTTTTAAATGTTTTCCTCCACACTCTCCATTAATAATAATAGTATGTGATGGTAGGCCATGGTGGGATCAGCCAGCAGCAGCTTCCAGTCTGGTCCTGGAGCAGAGGTGAACGTCTCCTGCTCTGGAGCTGGGACTGATTGCTAGAGGGGTCTGAAAACTTGCTAAACATAGCCCCAAGCTCTGACATGTTGCTGTAATCGTACTGGAAACTGTGCGCTGACAAACGTTTTGTATTGTTTAGAATGCAAACAGTAATTCATTGTGTTAAAGTTTTTTAATGTGTTAATTTCTTTGTAATTAATTAATTGTAATTAGCACGTTAAAGTCCCACCCCTAATTATTAGATTTTACTTTAAATTCCTCAGAGGTGGGCTTCCATACCCAGCTCTTTGCTTTTAGATAAAAGTCACCTTTTCCCATTCAACTTTTTCATGAGTTGGACGTCCATTTCTCCACAATGATGGTTTTCCGTCACTTCTAATTTCCTGTTTTTGTGAAACTTGTTACAGAGAGGATGATGAAGATGAGCAGCTGGAGAGTACAGATGAAGAAGGCAGCTTTGACTCGAACAGCAGTTTTTCAGGTGACGAGCACATGGAGGGGGATGATCATAGTAAAGAGTTTCTGTTCATGGACGAGGAGACAAAGAGTCGCTTCACAGAATACTCCTTGACTTCATCTGTGATGAGGAGGAACGAGCAGCTGTCTCTGCTGGACGACCGTTTTGAAAAGGTAATGCTTTAGTCACTACAGCTGCCTTCTCCACCTTTTTCAGGAATGAGTGGGACACAGCCGTAGGACGGTCTTTCCTTGGCCTCCTCCATTTCCACTGCGGGAACCAAATTTCAACCTCTAAAGGGTCCTTTGGGGACCCTTTGCATTCCTTGGGGACCTCCTTGGTGGTTGGGAACCACTGGTACTTTTCAGACTTTTACACACATGCAGCATAAATCGGGTC
>JBAFTA010000005.1:4978938-4991658 GCA_036919975.1 Melanotaenia parkinsoni
TGTGCGTGCGTGTGTGTGACTGTATTTGTTGTGTGTATGATGATAAATGTAAAATTTGATTTTAAGGTGTAAAGCACATTGAGATGCTTCATGTGTGAAATGTGCTATATAAATAAAGTTTGATTTGATTTGATTTGATTATATCTATATACAACATATGTCTAATCTCTGGTTTAAAGGCATCTCTATATAAAGCAGTAAAGCCTAATTTGTTGTACATTAGGTCTATTTTATCATTATATAAATAGTTAAATGGCACAGAATGTAGATTTCACACATTACAGTAGTAAATGTTGTTTTAGGAAACTGTGTAGTACTTAAAAGGTATAATTCAGATGCTGTCAGATTATGTCTGAAACGCTTTCACAACAACTGCCATTAAAAATAGAGGCTGGAAAACGTAACATACATAACAAGTGCCCCCAAAAAATTGTTGTTCATTCTTATTAAAAACAATTCCTGGTGATTATGTTAGAACATTTTTACGGTTTGTTACTTTTCACCCTGCAGAAGATCCAGGCGTCTTTCCTCATATCTTACTGAACAGATGGCAAAAAAATAAAAAAGTAAGGAGTTGAGTGTTAAATGGAACGAAGTCAAGGACCAAGCTATATATCTGCCATATAAAGACACGGACACACGCCGCGTGCAGAATCCTGCCCTGCAACGGACCAAGTTTCTAGTTAAGTATGAAATCACCGGGACAGTTGTTCATTGCACATGAAAACACAGTTATCCTCCCACAGTCATACCCGCCCCGTCATGGACGAAGCTTCTTGTTGAATATGAATCGACTGGATCGAAACAAAACTTTTTTCTTGTTGTTGCGACCTCTACGAGGATTGTGTAACAAGCTGAAGAGCAGCATTTCTTCCTTACATGCCTCTAGTAAATGCAAAATGTATGGTGCAATAAAACTATTCATACTTGTTTGTTCAAAAAGTTACTCATGTAACTGCAGTGGAGTAAACGTAACTCTAAATTACCCACCTCTCACATCCCTTGATGTTTACTGTGAAACTGGTTTCCAGTTGCTGCTTGTTGTAATTCCAGCTGGCTATGGTTTTCAGATTTTGACAAATCACGGTTACGTTTGTTGGAGGTGGAACTGCAAACAAGAAAAAGAAAGAGCCTTAAACCAAAAACTCTTGAAAGTATTTCAAGCAGAGTTCTAGGATCTTTTTTTTTACTGGTCTTAGTGAGGATTGGAGTTCTAGGATCTACTTTACTGGTCCTAGTGAAGACTGGAGTTCTAGGATCTACTTTCCTGGTCTTAGTGAGGACTGGAGTTCTAGGATCTACTTTCATGGTTTTAGTGAGGACTGAAGCAGCAGTGTTCTGGACTAACTGCAGGTGTCTGATGGACTTTTTAGGGAGACATGTGAGGACAGCATTACAGTAGTCCAGTCTATTAAAGATAATAAACAGTTTTTCTAAATCCTGCTGGGTCATCAGTTCTTTAATCCTCCATATGTTCTTTAAGTGACAACAGGCCAACTTCACAACTGTCTTAATATAACTGATAAAATTCAGGTGTGAATCCGGCAGTACTACAAGATTTCTGGCTTGGTTGTTAGTTTTGAACTTATAAGCTGAGAACTGACTTTTAATCTTTCTTCCTTTGGCTCCATAAAACAATATTTTACTTTTGTCCTAATTTAAGTGAAGGAAGTTCTGGCACCTCTTTTGATTGATGCAGTTGACAAAAAAATTAATGCACATTTAATCGCAGATTGCATTCAACAATGCGGAAGGTTTGTCAGGGCACAAGCTTGCGCGATGTGTTTAGCGATTCTGTTTTTTAAATAAACGACTAGTGACAAATCTACAGATTTTTTCTGGTTATTTTTGGAGACTGGCGTAAAAGCATGCAACGTTTGCTCTTCTCGGTGAGCAGCGGTTTGGCCGATGGACCCTCCCCGACCAAAAGCCTCACAGCATCAGTCCAGCTTCCAGCTGCAGTCAGAGCAGCAGACGTTCACCTCTGCTCCAGACAGGAAGCTGCTGCTGGCTGATCCCGTCCTGGCTTACTGTCACATATTAATGCCTATTAATGAGTGTGGAGGAAAACATTTAGAAAGTTAAAGTTCTGTAACATGTTGTAGACTCTTAATCAGAGAACAGCTGCAGCTGCTACGTAAAAGGATACTTTACCTTTAGGTTTGTTCATTTTTGGCCAGGAATATTTCTTATTTCTTTTTCTACTGCTTTCAAATTAAATGCAATTAAATGCATTTTTTCAGACATTACTAGAGCTTGAGTTTACAATATTAATGTCTACATCTATTATTTGATTCAGTCATCAACTAAATTACTTTTAAATTAAATAATGTTGCTTCTTGAGGCGGCATTTAACTAATTTTTTCTGGTAGGTTCTTAGCAACTTCTAACCTAAGAAAGTAGCAGTACTTTGCACACATGTTGGGACTTCAACAAATAGCACTACAACTGGCTCTGCTGTTTTAGTTACTGGCCAGATTAGCAGTTGTGGGTTGTGTTCTTTAGGTCTACGTCTACTTCACTTTACATACATTTTACATTGTAAATCATTATAGATGGCACTTAATGTATCTCAGTTGGAAATTTTCCCCATCTGTAGTTTCACAAGGAGCAGTGGGCTGCCATGTTTTGGTGCTTGGGAGCAGTTTAGGACCAAACTCAGGGGCCCACAGTGTTTCACCTCTGTTTTCAGTCTAGGGGCTTGAATCTGGACCCCCAAGTCCACCTCTCTAACCACTAGGCCACCGCTCCCCCGTCTATACAACATGCATCTGTATAAACAAAATTTTAATTAAAATGACAAACTGTGTAGTATAGTAAAAGCTTTTTGTAATTAATCAAACTGAGGTTGATTACAACACAATGAAATAAAGACGTCATCCTTACAGCAATTAAAAATATATTTATGGTTCAACCTTTGCTTCATAATGTGAGAGGTTTACAACTTTTCAGTTGCTCAGGTGCAGGTTAAAATCCAAAGTTTGAAATGACTAGTGAAACATTGTGTGGTAAAGCAGAACGTCAATCCACCAAGCAAGACCAGTTTTTCCTGCTCCCCAAGTAAAATAACAAAATATTCAACAAGGAAATGAGACCAGAGTTTGGAACTGTGACCATGTGGGCGTTGGCACATGCTAGCATATTCCAAAAGTGCTAACTCAGTCCATAAATAGATTTTTAACAAAATAAAACACTTGTATGTATGACCCAAGTAATTCTTATGAATAAAAGTTTTAGTCTGGATGAACTGCTGGTTCAACTTGCTATTGCTATTTATTATACAGTATTTCAGCACACTCACATTTCACGTTTTTCCGCTCAGATTATGACTATGATTACTTCATTATGAGCAACAAATGCTTTCAATAAACCTATAAATCTAGCAAGAAATCAGATTTATGTGTCAGTTTTATGACAAACTACCCTTCTCTGGTCATTTTGGATCAGTCTCTCTCTTGACTCTTCACAACATTAAAAACAGGATACTTTTTTAGGAGGGGATACTGGAGTCTATCACATCTGCTACCAGGTAAGAGGCAGGGTATACCCTTGACAGGACGCTAGGCTATGAATTATTAACCCTTTCTATAAGCTTATTGAGGAAACATCTAGCTCAGATTTGTGTTTTGTTTTTCAGTTTATAAGAAAGCAGGTTCACTTCTTACAGAATACACACTAGCAACTTCTACTGGAAAATTTGGTGAATTTGATTTAAGCTCATTACATTACATTATACACCTTTAAAATTATAGTCCATCGCACAATGTTGGTCGTTGTATATTGAACATTATATTGGACATTATATTGAACATTTTAAACCGTAGTCTGATTTGTGTTTTAATCATGTTGATGTTGAACTGTTTCGATGAGTACATGAAACCAGAGCGAGAACCAGAGCAGACACTAAAGCAGAGCACGAAGTCTTCTTACCGACGATGACGGCGGAAACAACGCTGACCAGAGCTACAGCAATGAGCGCGCGGGCCAGCAGCATGGTTCGTCGTGACGGAACTTCCATCTTCCTCCTCGACAATCGGGACCTAAAAGTAAATCAGTGATTCAAACCCCACCTGCCTTCATTCAGAAATCTGACCTGTTCAAACATGTGAAGTTTTCCATTGTTTACCTTCACATGATAGTCTACCGTTTCCTCAGAAATGTCACGTCAGGACGGCTTGATTCACTGCTGATACTGACACGCACGGAGACACAAACACAACCCGCATATGGAAGACGTCACCACCAAGAACACCTGGATACGTCACACGTGTGGACTAATCAGAGCCAGTGTTCTTGCTACATGCGGACTATGCAAATCTATAGTCTATACACGAGCTGCTAATGAGCATCAAAACATGTTAAGCCACATCTGAGGAGAGGCGTCTGCAGACCAGGAGACCCGCAGATTCAGACCCGCAGTACTGCACCCTTCATCTTTTGACAGCGCCTTCTATTTAATTACAGACCAGTGTGGATGAGGATTGGTTGAATTATAAACTTGAATCTAAATCTTCAGTGTCATTGAACTATTTTGTCTACTTGAAATTGACAAAGGCGTGAAGGTTGAACTTTGATAGGTTTAAAATGATTTGACACTATTTACCACCACAGTCTGAAAGGTAAACCTGTCAACTATCAGTGTAGGTTAAGCTAAAACTAGTTTAGCTTGTTGGAAATTAAAGGTCTGACCCGCACATTTAGTTTAATGAAACAGAGGCTTCATGACGAGTTAAATATAATTAAATGATTAAAGTAATGAAGTGGATGATGAGTAAACACGTACAGGCCAATATTTAAATAAAAGTATGATTTACTATGTATAATATATTTAGTATGTTTACTTTGTCCAAAAGGCAGACATAGCAGAACACATATTAGTAGTTTGTACTTTATGCTAAAAGTTCATTTTGAATTGTATCATGTAAAATATTCAAAATCAAAGTTATCCTTTATTAAGGATAAACGTAAAAGTTTTTTTTTTTTTTTTTTCATTTAAATATTTGACTGGAACATTAAATTTGTACATAGTCCCAAAGGTTTGTAGTTGATGCCACTCCTATCCCTGGTTTGGCCTTTCTACACCACATTTAAATACAATAATACATTATAATCCCTATATAAAGCCTATATACCCATATATAAGTCTATTTTTAAAACATATATAAATCTATATATAAAGCTTATATACACACAATACCAAATCTATAAATCATTCGTTCATTTACACACACAAAAGTCCAACAGTCACATTACAGCAGTGAATACCATCTACTGTCTGTGTCAGGTGACGTAATGCTGGGGATATCCACAGTGTATTGTGCGTTGAATCGCCATTTTGGTTGTTGTACACTTGAGTTGTAATGCCAGAACACTTGTTGTAAACAACTCAATATAGTGCATCGTCTTTGCTTGTGGCATTATCTTTGATAAAATAGGACACCCATATTGTGTGAAAGGCTACTAAGTCACACGACTTTAATGGTGGAAAAGTTGGCCACCTGCTGTCCACAGCTTCTTTTCCTGGTGAAAAAGGCTTTGCATGGCAATTTCAACACTGGAACAATATAACGTGCAATTGTGCTAAAAACAGTGCAAACTATGTGTAAACGTGTCAACAAGAGGAACAGTGAGAGCAGATCCAAAAGTCTTCTTTAGCTGTTGCAGGCTGTAGAGCTCAATGATAGTTAAATGTATTTATTTAAAAGGGACAGGACAAGAAAACATTGTTACAGTTTCAAATGCAACCGATGCCATGCACACAGACCATCTAGCTAACAGCTAATTTGCAGACCAAGTCCCTGAGACAAAACAAAGTGTATCATGATCCAGATGATCCAGAGCTTCAGTGGAGAGTCAGTCAGGTGCTGGGAGTGCAGGACCTGTAGACACACACTGGCAGAAAGACAACAACCGTTTACAACAGTCTTCAACCGTTTGCTATATTTAGCTTAATTTATAAGGATGTCCATGTTATTACAGTTTCTGGTTTACAGGCTGATGTCAGGCTGACATGTTAGCTTGAGTAGTTAGGTTGTATGAAAACGTGGTAGGATATTACACAATTTAAAACTTTTTCTGAGTTATGTAATTTAAATATGAAGAGGTTTCTTTGGCAACATTGTAATAAACATGAATCATTTATGCTTAGAGTTCAAACAAGTAAAGAAAATCAGACAAAACAAGTAAAGTAACCCTAACCACCAGTCATAACTTTACTTAACAGCAGGTTAGCTTACCTTTACAGTGACAACTGGGTTGTTGCAGTCCTACGGTGGAAATATGAACTGATCCTGCACCCAGCCGTTCCTGTAATGTCCGTAGTTTCTAAACTGTTCATACGTGTAAGCATTGATGCCATAAACGAGGTAGCTTGTTATGCCCAGCGATGAGGTTGAAGGTAGTAATGTAGCATCGGAGCTCCATTCCTTAGCTGTGGGGTCGTAAGGATGGATGTCTTTTGTTTGTGGAATGTTCCCTCAATTAACAGGCATGCTCTTCTGCGTGAAAATCTCAGGTAAGTCACAAAAGTTATTTGAATCCAATCCAGCTACTTCCAAATCAGACCCCTTCAGACACCTTCTTCTTTTATCACATGGTTCTAAGGAGGATTTCCATCTTCCTTCCTGTTAGATGAAGTCGGTTCATGAGTTGTTCTGTACAAAATGAAGCCGTACTCCCTGGATCCAAGAACGAATAGGACACCACAGTCTCCTGTCCTCTTTTAGATTTCACTTGGACAGTCAGAATAGAATGTGTACAATCCTGCTGACCGGCCCCAGTTAAACCACTGGTCTGAACAGACACTACAGCCCTTTCTCTGGCCACATCTGAAACACTGTTAACCTGTGTTGAACTCTTTTGCTTTGGAGTCGACATGCAACAAAGTGGGGTGTTTAAAATCGAATACTCTACTCGTCAGACATTTTCTGCAATCTTTACTCCTGTCCCCAGTCCACAGACAACCAAATTACATCCCATTCTCCTTCTCTTCGTGTGTTTTTCTTTACAAAAGAAGGCAAATGTCCAAAGAATGACCAGCTCCACAAAACAAACTAATGAGTTCTTCTCTCCTTTATTCACAGGTTCCACTCTCTTCTAAACAGATGTTAAAGTTGTGGCAAAACTACTGCTTCTAGGTTTTGAACCACTTTGAGACTTCACCGTTTTCAGCTCTTTTCTCCTCATTCCAGGTTCATCTTGGATATCTCCAAAAAGAGGGTCGCATGCTATCTTAACCTGTTTTTCCACAAACTCCACAATATCCTGAAACATGACTCTACGGCACAACTTCTCCTGAATATCACAAACCGTGCTTCGCCATTGATCTTGGAACTTTTTTTAATGGTTTGCATATTTTATGGCACGTTCAAGTCATTCAAAGAATTTCTCATGGAATAGCGACATTCCTGTAACAACAGACTGTAGGCTTGTAAAGCTCTGATGTTTTCTGCCTTAACCCCTGGCCAGGAGAGCACCTGATCCATGTAAGCAGAAGCTATTTTGAATGAATCAACAATATGCTGTTGAAGTAGTGACTTTGCCTTTGAATATCCCTGAGAAACAGGCAAATGTTGACAACGTCGGACTAAATCTCTGGGTTGACCTTTTGTGTACTGCTCAAGGTAATACAATCAATCCTTCTGGCTTTGAGTTCCTTCGATGTTATGTTCAAAAGTTCTTATGAATGTTTGGTACTGCAGGGGATCACCATCAAAAAACCTGTAGATCTCGTTTAGGTAAAAGAAAAAGCGACTGTTGTTCAACCAATAAAGATGTTGTTTCATTCTGCTTTTCCAGAACTGTAAAGAAACGTTGATCTGTGTTGCTCTCTACTGCAGTTACAGATGAGTCAGGAGAACTATGTGTAGCTGTTTGATGTAAAGCACCATTTGATGTTATAGGCAGACCGGCCACAGTCACAGCAGCAGCCCAAAATTGTTATTTATCTTTGGCTTCACAGCAGTGTAACTGAGAGAAAGGACATTGTCTACAGCCTCTGCAGTCAACAGTTGTGTGATAAACTCAGGCACAAACGTTGCAGCATTAGCATGTTACTGTGTTCTCTTTCCTCTTTTCAGATAGCTGTTCATCCCATCTGCAGAAACAGGAGATACACAAGAACCTTCCGAGGCCGTTAACACACTCACTTTAGCCATAGAAGCAACCAGTTCCATGTCCAAATCTAGCTCCTCCTTCTTTCTCTGCAGCAACTCCTGCTGCTCCTCTAAAGCATGCTTTTCCTTCAGCAGTCTCTGATGAGCCAAAAGCGGCTATCTCAGCTTCAGCCTTTAATCGAGCTGATGATGTTGTGGAGGAAGCGGACTTGCTTACCACTGTACTACGTCTCTTTGCTCTACTGGACACATTAGAAATGCTGTCATCTGGTCTAATGTCATCTACTACATTTTCAATATTCCTACATGTCTCTTAGCCATTGGAAACATTGGATCCTTGACATGATGGATCAACAGCACCCTCTGCTGGTGTTTGCAATGCAACAGGTTCTGTTTTATGGTTGTTTTTTTTTTTTTTTTTGTTCTTCAAGATGAAGCATAGGAACAAGCATAGCATGAAGATGATCTGCCTCATTACACAAGCATCCAGGATGCTCTTTGACTTCATCGCTGATGAAGTAAACATGGATCAGAACCATATTATATACAAAAAAGATGGCAAAATTAGTAAAGTAGATCAGCTCAGCTATTTGGGTGGTATTTGAGAACAACTCTTAGGTCTATACAGAAGCTTGAATGCTTCTTGTCCTGTTTGCTGAACTTCAAACTCTTATGAGGGTGCAGTGTTTTCACTGCGGATGATCCCCACACAGGAATCCGCTGTTGTGGTGTTGCCTGATGTAGGTTAGTGCCCCAAGATGGGGTCCAAGGTGTCGAACCATTTACTGGTTTTTTGTAGTCTTGTTTGAGTTTTTTCATTGTCTCCCTGCACTGCTTCGCGTTGTGATAAATCCCCACTTTCTCTAATTGAGACCTGGTTGTCGCAAAATTTTTTATGTTCCGCTGCAAGCCTTCAAAACCTCACTGAATTTCCTCTGTGGCGTAGACGATCAGAAGGGCTTTGACCTCCTCGTTGTTTCATTTAATCTCATGCTCTGTTGTTGTTTTCTGTAGCTGCAACAGTGGTTTTTAAAAATGGCGGGGACACAAGAAGCAGAAATCTGGGAAAGGGCGTAGCTACCAATCACTAAATGTCTACGTCATGTGGGTTTCTATGGAAACCCGAAAAGACCTTGTCTCGGAGTAGGAGCGAAAATGGTTGTAGGAACTGAGGGCCATTAACCCTAGTTCCTGTCTGTCCAAATGCACAAAAATTGGCCTGATTATAGGAACTTCAAAAAGTTCCTACCGTCGGAAGGCACCTTACATACATGTATACATGACGTACACATTTAAAGAGAAAATGTTCCTTAGAAAATGCATCATTTGTTAATTTTTTTTCTTTGGTTATGTGAAAAATAAAGATCTCATCATCTTCTATTAAAGCTTTGTGTGCTTTATGGAATCATCAGTAGCAAAGGTGAAGGAGTAATGCGTCGTTGAAGGGCTGGTTGGGACTGACTTATGGTTTAGAATTACGAGGACATGGTCACACAGATTTAGCGTATATGAAGGTAAAAATGTAGAAAGGGTGGTGAAACGTTTACGTGTGTAATTTGTGTCCACAAGTATTTGATGCCAGATCTTCGTTAAACATGATAAACTTCGTCCTGTGATATGGAGCATATTGAAAAGTTGATAAACTAATGTAATTTACACCCAGGGATATAACTTAAAATATAGCGACCAAAGATGGATTATTTAATATTTCATAGCTATTATAGGTTAATAACTACACAATATTTTTATTAGCAAATATTTTATAGATGTGGCCAAACCACATCTAACGGACACAAACTGAAAACTTCAGACTCTTTACAAAGTCATTTATTTTTTTATAGTGAATACAGCCGTGCAAAAATAACTATTTACATGTGCGTACGTGATTCTGCATATCACACTGGCTTTTCCTGCCATCCTGTCCAGTACACCCAGAGACCCTCCATCACAGATCTCCGCTGGCTTCACCTCTGCCTGTCAAGCTGCTCGCTCTTCTGCCTCCTTTGTGCCTGTTCCTGAAAGACTTCAGGATGCTGAAGTGTGGATGGCTTTGCCTCTGCTGTTCAGCATCTAACAGCTTATCCTGCACAGCAGCCAGAAGAGTGTCGGCCCTTTTTCTATTTCATGGAAAAAACATATAATGGAGTTATATAGTTATATTATTTTTTTATTATTAAATGCATGAAAATAAGTGATCTGAGAGGGGGAAAACATCTGAAAGGAAAAAAAATATTTGATAGAATTTTTTTTCACACAGATAGCAAAATATAAGAATATTTGAGAAAAAAGTTTTGAGAGAAAGTATTTTGCCTTGATGTGCTGTTCTTTTGGCGGCGGAGACTCCAATGTTTGGGTAAGGTGGTCATAAAAATCGTTCCTATAACCATAACCCTATTTTTTTTTTACACATAAAAATTGTTTTTACTGAGATCCTGTTTTCACAGTAACTGTACCAGCAAGCTAGTGTTAACTTTAGGTCTAGCTAGCTAACATCAACCAGGTGATTCACCGAGCACAAGCTAATGCTAGTCCTGAACATGGTTGGAAAAAACCTATTATCAGAACTTTTAAACTGTAAAAAGAAATTGCTTCATTTGCTTTATGGCACCTTTCATACCAAATATAGCTCAAAGCGCACCTAGCGCTACAATGGTTTTACAGTACTACTAGCAGACATCTTCAGAAAGAGTGTTTAGATGTGGTGGATTTGCCTCTGCCTATGTTACCATAAACTAGCGAGGACCACCAAATTGAAGGCTATAGTGGCAGAAGTTGTAGCTTTCACGCCTACTAATCACAGTAGACATTCAAGTCACATTTTTAGTTGATCACTTTAGGTTATAACTCTATACTTAGGTGTTAACAGTACTTTAATAATGCCGGTGCTTTGACAGGTCTATGTAGGGTGAACGCATTCAGGGATGTCAACCATTTAAAGGGGCCCACCTCCTTTTGTGCCAGGTTGTTGCACTAACATTAGACGTTTAATCACACTACATGTGGTCATCAAGAGCCATTTGAAGTATCTGGTGACGGAAAGGTACATTCCAATCCACACCAGGAATAGCAACTGAACACCATCGCCACATTAACACAAATAGAAACCACTGCTCACTGAAGGTAACTCATCAGCACTTAACACCTTTTCAAAGCACTTGTGCAACGTGGGATCCCTCCTCTGCGCATCACACAAAACATGCACGAGAAATGGACAGGGAAGGACTAGCAGGGGATGGCAGAACCTCCCGAACTTTTACGTTGGGGGCCTCCACCTTCACCTCTGCATTTTACATCTGTTTCCAGTCTTTCTCAACTAAAAGAGATGAAGCAAGAAAACTGTCAGTTAAATTGATTTCATCATCATTAGCTCTAATCTTGTGTGTTTGAGCACGGGTTACCACACAGATACAGGGATCTCTTCATCTCCAGCTGATCCCAGCTGCGCTAGGTCCTGCCTTTACAGAAACCTGCCACCACAGGCAATACAGCAGGAATACCCTCAGCTCCAATATCAGCAATGCGCAGGACACGTTCCACTAATCCAGCCACCACCATCGCCCTGATTTCTTTCTTTAAGATATTCTTCGGTAAGGGGATGTCATAACAGTCGGCAATCACAGTGAAATCGTCTTTACAACACAGATTCACACGATCCAGAGTAGGGTTCTCTCAGAACTCCTCCAGATTGAATAAAGCCATTATGCTATGCAGCCTCTCATCTTCCACAATCACAATGCAGATATACTAATATCCTATAACTGAGAAAAGAGACTCACACAAATCACTATAAACTATAAATCTCCTGGATGAGCCCCCATTTTGTTATGAAACCCTTTTCAAACCAGGGGAAACATGGTCAGTAACAAAACAGGACAAATATTTATTAATAACAAACCAGGGTTCAAACACAAATACTCTATGATAATAACAAAAGGTGTTTTTTAAAAGGAAATATAACATGGCCGGCGAATTACACACAAAAGAAGATGAAAAGATAATACAAGGTGTCCTTATTCAGGTAACAGTTAGCTCTATAATTTGACAGGTCTTTACATTTAAATAACACAAATTCTTACAACCAAAATTCTCCATACACAAAACTAAATACTACACATCTCCTAATTACAACGTAAATCCAAAACATCTATACAAAAGGAAATACAAAAACGACTCCTACGGAGAACACCAAAACTATAAAAAACACAATGCTTCTCAAAAATGATCGCATCTCTTCTCAATCCTCAAACAGTGCAAATATGCACACAAACTAGGGAAAGCTCTTCTCACAAATCACAAGGGTCATTCACAGCCAGTCTCGCAAACAAATCCTAAATTAGCAAACTGTGCGCCCACAGTACACAGCTGCCCCGAATGATTGCAGTCCTATTCCTTTTAATGGCAAGGAGCGCTTCTGATTGGTCCTGATGGAGATAGAGCTGAACCGCCAGCAACCAATCCCAATGGAGGTGGAAGAGGAGCGAGGTTTCACGCTGATTCTGCAGACAGTCCTCTATATGCACCTTTAATACGAAGATTAAATAACCTTAAGAAACAATAAGAACAGCTAAGAATGAATGAATGAATGAATGAATGAATGAATGAATGA
>JBAFTA010000005.1:5041036-5059713 GCA_036919975.1 Melanotaenia parkinsoni
CGTGGTTAGCGCCCTGCATGGCAGCTTCCGCCATCAGTGTGTGAATGTGTGTGTGAATGGGTGAATGTGACATATATAAGTACAGACCATATTTAATTGCAGCTTTGAATGGTGTTGAGAGATCACACTTACTCACACCCACATAATGTTCCTGGTAACATGTCAGTTTCTGTTTTTAACTGAAGAAGGGAGCAGCTAACATTTAAAAATTAATCAAACTTGTTGTATTTAGGGGAAATATCTAGTCTGCACCATGTATTTGCTTCTCACTTCTACTTCTGTTTTACATAAACAGGAAGCCAGTACCGGGTGGACCAGGCAGCATGTCAGAAGACGCAGAAGATCTGCTCAGCAACTGTGATCTTAAGAATAGCAGCTTTTATCTAGGATAGGCGGACCAAGGACTTTATATTGGGTTCTGAAAAATATAGCCAGAGTTCTGACTGTAGCAGGCAGCAGACTCTGATCTGTATTAGTCGAGGGACAGGTAATCAATAAATTAGTTAACTTGAAAGAGGTTGCCTGTCGCCTGTGATCCAGTTAAGAACATGCAGGAGGAAAACCTCGGGTAAAAGACATTATTGTGGAACAGTATGCGGTTAATTAGGAAAGTGGGAAATAAGACAGACAGACAGACAGACAGACAACTTTATTTATCCCCGAAGGGAAATTGCTTAATAAATAAATAAGTACCTATCTTAAATAATATTTTGGCAGGAAGTATACCTGTTCAATTACTTGTTTATTTAAAGGTTTTCTCCAGCAGTAGCTACATATATTTCTTTAGCTATCTTATCTAAAACCAAACTAAACAATAAGTACATAAATGAAAATCCTAAAGGCTTAAACTTCTGTCCTAATATGTTTCCATGCAAAACATGATAGCTAATAATAAGCTTTTAATGAGGTTTTTATTTCTAAACTTGGAGTCTAGAAAAGTCTTTTAAACAAAGCTTAAAATACATGTGTACTGTCTGCTAACAAATACATAAAGCTGACAGTACTTGTGAAGTGTAGTTAAACTCCAATCCAGCAGGGGGCGCTTTAGAACCACAGTTCTAACATTGAGACGCAGAAGAGCCGTGTGTTGGTGCGTGTGTGTGTGTGGTGCTGATGCTGTGGAGATGGAGCAGAGGGAGTGGAACCTGCTCGGTTCCATGTCGTTCGGACGGAAAACAACGTTCAGGTAAGACAAACAGACAAAAGACAAATCAACAGTCTCATCAGATGCACAATAACGAACCTGCTGAATGCAGCGAACATAGGCGATGCTGAGGAGAGAAAAGGCTTGCGTGCGTGTTTGTGTATGTGTGAGGCCAAAGGCTTGACGTCAGACCAGGAGAATCTTCGGAAAATACAATCAAGTAATTTAGTTTTATTTAAAATGAAATTCTGTGTACTGTTTCGCTAGAAAAGGCTGATATTGAGGGGGGGAATGACAGCGGGACGACAAAACAGGCCCCACGGTCAATAAAGGTAGTGATGAGGCGTTCAGAGCTGCTGAAAGGGTGGGACTGAAGAGCTTCTCAAGCCTCACCTAGCTGCTACGAAGACAATGTTGGTCATATCTCAGTAAATACAATACATGGGAAATTTTCAAGTCAGATGTGTAAAAATGTTGTTTTCAGTCCTTAATATCTATAATTTATGGCAAAATAAGAATGAAAACATTCCTTAGAAAACCTCAATTTTAAAAATGTTGCCTGTGTAAAATGTAAATAAAAACAATATAATGATTTACAACTCATAAATTCACAGTTTATTCCCAGTTGAACATAAACATAATAGATGTTGAAACTAAGACATTTTACCATTTCATGGAAAATATTAGCTCATTTTCTATTTAATGGCAGCAACACATAAAAATAACTATAGAAAAGATGATGTTTAGCATTGTGTAGTAGCTCTTCTTTTAATAACTGTCTGTAAGCATCTGGGAAGTGAGGAGACCAGTTGCTGGAGTTTTAGGAAAATAATGTTGTCCCACCACCATCTAGTCTGATGCAGGATTGTAGCTGTTTAACAGTCTTGGACCTTGTTTGCTGGAGTTTTGCTTCCATGATGCTCCAGATGTTGTGTATTTGTGACAACTCTGGACTGCAGGCAGGTCAGTTCAGCAGCTGGACTCTTCTCCTGTGAAGCCATGCTGCTGTGATGGATGCAGGATGTGGTTCAGCATCGTCTTGCTGAAATCTGCAAGACCTTCCCTGAAAGAGACGTTGTCTGGATGGGAGCAGATGTTGCTCTAAAACCTCCATGTACTTTTAAGTATTGATGGATCTTCACAGATGTGGAAGCTGCCCACGCCATAGACATTAATGCAGCCCCATCCCATCAGAGATGCAGGCTTGTTAACTGTACACTGATAACAAGCTGGAGACTCTCTCTCCTCTTTAGTCTGCAGGACACAGTGTCCATGATTTCCAGAATGAATTTCACATTTTAATCCATCTGACTACAGAACAGTTTTTACCTTTGTTTCAGATCATTTTAAATGAGCTTTAGTTCAGAGGGAATGGATGTGCTCACTTTTGACCTCTTCTTTGCATGATAGGAGTTTTAAGCTGCATTTGTGGAGTGCATGGTGTCCACAGACAGTGATTTCTGGAGTGCTCCTTAGTAAAATTTCTCACTTTCAACTTTTAAAACATTGTTTATGTTTTGTTTGGAATAAAATAGGATTTTTATGAGATTTGAAAATCATTGTTTTTTGTTTTTAGTTACATTTTATATAATGTTCCAACCGGTTTTGGGTTTGTATATATATCAAATTGTTTATTTTATTATATAGCAGCTAAAAATAGATCCAGTATAATATCCAAGTGTATAAATGTCAGTTTTTGCCAACAGTTGAAAAGACCACTGAGACATAACTTCCTGCAGCCTACATGAAATGTCATCTGCATAAATTTATAGTTATGAAAGTAAAAAAAAAGAAAAACACACTCCCTTTCATTTATAGGACTTATAAGGACACACATACACATACTCACAAAAATTAAAATCACGTGGTCCCTGCCAGGTCTTAAGTATCTTATCTATCAACCCATTTTCTATACATTTATTCCAATCCAGGGTCCAGGAGGAGTGGGGGTGGGAGGGGGTTGGTCTATCCCAGCTTCTACTAGGTGGGAGACAGGGTACGCCGTGGACAAGCTGCCAGTCCATCGCAGGCTTGCCAGGTCTGTAAATACTGCCTCACATACAGTGTCAGTGTGTAAAAAACTCTACAACTCTAAAAAAAACGACATCTTATGATTCATTAGCTTGTAGAACCAACTTAGGCAGCAGTAACATAAAAATACGTTTGTGTTTGATAAGTCTTTCATGTCGTTGTGGAGACATTTTGTTCTACCTTTCTTTATAATGTTCATTGAGATTTCATATATTTGTTTATGCACAGCTCTGACAATTCACTCAATGTGTGTTGAGGTCTGCAGACATTCACGTGCAGAGCTTTCAATGTCAGACAAATGGAATCACGTTTGACTGCAGAATACTTTGGTATACAGAGGGCTTTCTGGTCCACGCAGTGACTACAAGCTGTCCAGCTCCTGTCCTGTGGCTGCAGAAGAAGCATAAATTATCAGCTCTCCACCACCGTGCTCGACAGTTGGTGTCTAATTTTTTTCTTTTTCCTTGTAATTTCTTACTGAGACTAAACTCATGACGTTTACTTCGGTTGCTTGATTGTTCTCATAATGTCTGACATTGGTCTGTTGTATAAAAATCTACTAAAAATGAATAGATTTGCCACATAATAAGTACGCCACCTTTTACTTCACCACATTTTCTAATGAGGTGATTTTTCTGCCTGTTTGACTTACGCGCTGGCATAGTTACTAATGAAAGTACACAATGTGTAGTCAATGATTAAAAAGTTAATGGTGCTGTTGTCTGACTGAGCAGCATCAGAGTGAGGAAGAGGAGCTATAGGCATGACGTGGAAATGACTACAATAGAGTGGACGTCTAGAATTTGTTTAGTGGAAAGAAACACAAGTCTGCTGTCTGAAAACGAAGCTGCTCTTAGTGCTTCTACAAGCTCAGTAAACATCGGAGAGGATCAGATAACACTTTATCAATGCTCGTCAAGACATAGAGTATTGGTCCAAATTAAAAACAGAAAAAAGTGTGAGAGAAAAATACTTATTTGTTTTGAAAGTATAATGTAGTTTATAAAGTAGAAAATGTCTTAATTAAAATTTATACTCCTCATGTGTAATTTAATACAAGTCCTCAGTGTGATTTAATCTCACACATAACACTAAAAATAGATTTAACACAATCAATTTGTTACAAAGAGAGAGATAGGAGAGCACAGACATGCTATGTTTTATCTGGTGGTCATAAAGTGTCGTAAAAAATCACAAATAGAAATCATGAATGCAACTCATAAATATAAAGATTGTGTTTTCATGATCACGAGAAAATAAACAGTGCTCTTGGCTCTGAGGTGTTGGAGACATGTCCTGTAGGATGCTGACTTTCAGCTGAGATCAGCTCAATTAAACAGTTAATGGGCAAAAAGAGCTGAGCTTGATTTAACAGAACTAAACCAGTTAAATGTGTTACACCGAACTGTACAAACACACACTGAAAATAGAAAATATTTTAGTCACTCTACATGTATACGCTCATACAGTCCTTAAAACATTGACTGTAAACTTTAATCCACTCTGGTTCTCTGAGTAAGTTTGTAACTCTAATGTCTGAGGTGACACTTTAACCTTTGCTCTTTACAAAATGAATCAACTTATTCTTCATAATTCATAAAGAAAAAAATAAAAATAAAAACTCTGAGTCATTTATAAAAAATAAATGAAAAAAAAATCCTAGCATCCAGGAAAGATGCATTAACCTTTTTGTTTTTATTCTTATAGAATGAGCAGTTTATACAGTATTACTGTGCTTTGGGTGCATTATATATATGACAGCCACCATATTTATGCCACCATTTTACTATAGTGTCTTTGAATGGACAAACAACTCTGCAGGGCTGCCAACTTTTGAATAATCCTTGGAGTGAGATTTGGCGGAACCAACCAAAATTTTGTCACATACATGGTAGCAAGACATAAGACATGTTTTGACTCATTTTGAGAAGGTTTAATATTAAAGTATAGGACTCAGGAGTAGCAAAATATTAAAAAAGGTATATAAATAGGTTTTCAAAGTACCAACAGAAAATACTAAATAAAACAGGAACCAATTCAACTACAAAAAAGAAGGGGTAATAAGACAAGATGGAGGGAATTTCACAATAATTATATTTTTTCAAGATCTGTGTGCCTTGTCAGACTGGCTTTTAACCTTTTTTGGGGCCTTAATCAAGGTGGTGAGAAAGTACATGAATACAGCATGTGGAAAATAAGATAACAAGATTATCTTAACCTGCTTATAGCTGAGCATACAATAGAATAAAAGGTAATTTCAGTGTTACTGAGATCATTTAGTTTGAACCAGCTGCAGATGATTGATTGTAAAGTGAATAATTTCAGCCTCATCTGGACCTGCTGCTGGGTCTGAAACTGAGGACCATGTGGTGCATGATGTTAATCTTTGCCAATACTGATGTTACAATGTTAAAGTGGTGCTGAAAGGTTCAGTATTTATGATTGTTATGCAATCATAGTCAGACAGTTTTCATTCAGGCAACTTACCAGTCACACAGTTGTCAGTAAGGCAGTTCCCAGTCAGATAGTTCCTAGTCAGACAGTTCCCAGTAAGGCAGTTCCCTGTCAGAATGTTCCCAGTCACATAGTTTCCTATCAGACAGTTCCCAGTCTGACAGCAGCTTCAATACAAAACATGACTCAGTGACATTTACTAGAGAATCATTTTCAACATAAGCTATTTAAACATATTTGTTGGAGCACATTTCCAACTATCATTTATAATAATTTCTTTCTGTAATTATAAATAAAAATGAGTAAAATCTGACTATATCAATTTTATTATGCTGGATTTTTAAAGCAAACCTCCAAATTCATGTAAGAAATAAGAAATTTCTAATCGGAGCAGTAACAGTTGCATTAACAAAGGGAAGCAGATGGAACATAATGCTGCTCATTTCATAAACATAGCAGGTCTTTATAATAAAAAATAATTATCTGAGTAATGGGGGCCCTGGACCCCTGTCTAGCAACGCCCCTGCCCTCACTGTCTCTGTAGGCATAACTTATTGATCACAAAAGTCTTTTTTCAGGCTCAACAGATAGATCCCAAATAAACTCAGCTGTCAGCAATGTGGCTGATATTTATTATTGCACATCTGATATAATAACTGCCCTTATTTATTTATGTGTTTGTCCGGGACACCGGCCCAAGGGAATGCGCCCCACCGGGAATCCTTCCGAACCTCCGATTAGCCAGTATTGCTCTTGATGTGTATTTCAGCGTGAGAAATCGGAGGTTTAGCGTGAGAAGTCACCCAAATGCGTCTCACGGTCTGCGAAAGTTGGCAGCCCTGACTGTGTGTGAAGTGAGAGCCTTCTGGACTTTAAATACAGTACCAGCTTGGCTGCTGAATTTTGTCTACTGATGGCCACCATCCAGTCACAACTGTGCTCAGCGTTTGAAGCCTTGCTATGCACATCTTTACCACTAGATGCCAGTAATTCTTGTACGCTGTACCTTTAATTCTGAAAAACATAAAGACATTGAATTTAGCTTGTGAAGCTAACACTTTACTGTTAACAGTAAGCTAACAGTCAAACTGAAAGCTTGTTCCAGCTGTCTTTGAGCTTGTGCTTGTTTTTGTTGCCAGAAATGATGAACTGAACTTGTTTTTCTGAATGGAGAGCTCATAAGTTGCAGAGAGAACTCTGAGATTCTATACTGAAAGATTACTGCACCCAGTTACATTGTTTTGGGGTTTGTTTTTGTTGTTTTTTGTGTGTTTTTTGTTCTTTCTAATACATTTTGTGTCCACTAAGCTTCTAGTGTAAACAGCACAGAGCTGTTAGCATTGATGAGTATGTTGTTAAGGTGGGGTTGTTCGTGAAATGTTGCATCAGTATATTATCAACAAAATTTGCTGGTGTTTTCATGGTGCACATTGTTACAATTGGTTTGTAATTTTTAGTTTTAGACAACATACTTTTGGTCACAAGCTGGCTATTTTTGAGATGTTAATTTTTTCTTAACTGGTACAGCAGGAACACCATCTAGTAATGACGTCACCTGCTGTCGGAATTACAAGACAACTGGAATACACCATTATTGTTAACAGTATGACTGTTAGCATCCTGTTATACTTACTTACTTTAGTTCATAAACAGATTTACTGTTAGTTTCCCTTTAGCTTGCTTACGTAACAATAATGGTAGCATTTTTTAATCTATTGATCCCAATTGGGAAATTTACGTCTGCATTTTTTCCATCTGTATATTTGTCAGAGAGCAGTGGGCTGCCTTGTTTCAACACCCAGGGAACAGTTGGGGGATAAAGGACCTTGCTCGGGGGCCCACAGAGAAAACAGCAGTGTAACTGTTCGCTATCTTTTAGCTTTCTAATAGTTTTCCAATTAGCTTCATGTTAGCTTACTTAACAGTTAATCTGTTATTTTTCTGTTAGCTTTCTTACTATTAGCTTCTTAGCTTAACAGTGAAACACTTCCCCTTAACTGTCTCACAGTTTTACTGTATCTTAGAGGTTTGTTTATTGATAATTTAACACATGGCAGATTATTGTGTTAGAGCTGCTGCTGCTAGAGTTTTAACCAGTCTGATTCTGTCTCCTGACTGTGATTTTGCCGTGTCAGGGTTTCAGTTTTTTATTGAACAGCATTAGTAGACAGCTATAAAACGAGGTAGACTGTGTTAAGAGGGGTTTAATTGTGAAAGGGTGTACCGGATGTTGTGGCTGTGGTTGCTGACGGTGGTTTGACGCTGGTGGAGGCAGCGCTGCAGTGCGGACAAACAGGCTGGGGCCGGAATTTCTTACACCCACAGACCGCTCCTGTTAACCGAACTGGGTCTGCTTCAACCGGGTCTCTGTATCTAGCTTGTCGTGAGTTTGATACCTGAATCCCGTCCATTAGGGGGGAGGGTGGACCAGTCCGCATCCATCTCTCCCTCCTTCCCTCCCTCCCTCCCTCCTCCTCCTCCTCCTCCTCCTACTCCTGCTTAACTGCAGCATCGGAAAACTGGAGGAGGACCTGTACCAGGACAGCAGCAGGGTTGTAATGAGCGCTCCAAACCACCATTCAAGTTTTTCTTTCTTTCTTACTGGACCGGGTCTTGCAGCGGGTCTGCTTTGCACGGAACTACTAATTTGAGGACCGACCCGATCTGGATTGATAGCTAATCGGGGACTGTCTGAGGAGAAATAAATGGTGATTTAGTCCTGTGGGAGTCTGAGGCCCAAACCACGGCCCCCCTTCAGAGGAACAGTGGGTTTTCTGGACCAGAACGTTTTGTGCCGAAGTAAAATCCCAGATGAAGATTCCCAAAAGGCGGAAAAGGAGCGGACGGTGCGCCAGGTAGGCCTGATCCGGACTGGCTCTGTCTCGGGTATTAAGTGAAAGCATGAAGTGGGTGTGTGTGTCCTGCAGCAGTGCGTGTCATGGATGTTTATTTATTAATCAGTGTTTTAAAATACTTTATTAGACTGATGCCTCATGTTCTTGCAGGTACAAGGTGTTGATTGTGTAACTAATGAATTTTAATTGATAACGCGGGTCAGTCCAGGCCAGATTTATTGATTAGCAGGACGCGATTATGCGCATGCGCACGGAGAACCCATGACTGTGCACTGCAGAGAGGAAAGATTCAATAAGAGTGATGCAGAGGATGGCAAAAAGATGGGGATGGTGGGGGTTTAAACGTGCACGAGAGCGGAAGTCAATGTTACAGAAGCATTTTCCTTTGCTCAGTTACTTTTATTATCAGTTGTCCAATTAGACCAGTAATAATAATAATAATAAATTAAGTTTCCTTTTTTTATTTATTAAACTGTGATCATTTGTCACAACATAGTCATTTGCTTGTACCTTACATCAATAAACATTTTAAACATTTTGATTTTATTAAATCATATATTACTGTAGAAGTACATAAATCTTATGAATTTTGAGGTCTGATATAGAGCAATTATTGTACCAAAACACTGCTGCTAGAGTTTTAACCAGGACTATGGATCTAAACACATCACACCAGTTTTGAAATCTTTACACTGGCTTCCAGTCATTTACAGAATAGATTTTAAAACACTTCTGATTGTTTACTAATCCCAGAACGGTTTATGCCCAGATCTGTGATATGTCCAGAGAATATAAACAAAGCAGAGCTCTTAGATCCAAAGACTCTGGTCAGCTAGTCCAGACCAGAGTCCAGAATAAACATGGAGAACAAACTGCCAGAGGCGATTAAACTTTCACCAAATATAGACATCTTTAAATGCAGGTTATTTAAAAGTTAGTATTTCATGCACCTATGCATGAAATACTAACTTTTATCTTACCTTGCTTTTAATCATTTTAATTTCATTTATGATTTTATTGTGGTTTTTGCTATTTATTGCTGCCTTTTACCAGTTCTGAAAGCTTTCTTTGCACCATCTGTAATGCTTTTAATGTTTTATGTGAAGCACTTTGAATTGTCCTCAACTTGAAATGTACCATACAGATAAACTTGCCTTGCTTAAATAAAATCTAATATTATAGACAGAACTGTACTGTTATGTAATAAACAGAATATATTTATAATACTTACTTCATTTTTATCTTAATTTTAATTATCATTATAATGTATTTCTAGGTTGGTTTTTCAAGTGTCTCATTTAGGGATCTAACTAGTCAGTTTTGAAGAAAATAAAAATAGAAAACGCATTATTTGTGTTTTGGATTGATAATGAAATAATTTATTTCCTAGATTACATAAAAAATACATAATATGCTTCTTTATAAAGATAAAAAGGTAAGACAGTATAATTATGGCGTGTTCTTTGTCATGTGTTCTACACAAATATGATGTTGCTGAAGTTGCTTCCACTGTGAAATTAAATGTGTAACTTTGTCTCCCCATGAATGATCATGTTCATATTCTGCTTCTGGTTCTGTTCAGAGAAACACTGATGTCTGATCAGTGCGTATCCAGGTCGCACATCTCTGCTGTTGTTATTCTGTTTTCCATTTGATGTCAGATTCACCAAATAATTGTGAGTTTAGTTTAAAAGAAAGATTTCTGAGTATGCAAATGTTCTTCAGAGTTGTGTGGTATTTGCCTCGTTCCTGAACAAAGGCAAGAGTTTGGATAAATCATAGAAATTTAAAAAGACCTGAAATAAAAGCATCACCATCCCTGAGCTGAGACAGAAGATGTAAATATATTCCCTCATTAGGACGCAAAAATATTCTCAAAATTTTCTTTCTTTCTTTCTTTCTGCTTTTTATTTTGAATATATGCAAACTGAAAAGAAACAAAAACAGGACAAAAACAAAACATGAATAAATACATAACTAAATGAAAACAATACAACAAACAATAACATACAAGCCCAGCATGTCTAGAGTAGAAGCATCACACCTACCCCAGTTTCTCTAATCTGAGACTCTATTCTTCTTAAATTAAAATACCTTTTATAATAAAAGAACATCAGGTGACACCTGTACAGATAATGGGACTGATTACTGTTTTACAGTATGACCAAACAATTTCTAAATTTACCTTAAAGGGACACCTATTCAGCTGGCCTTTATATTGAGCTGTGCTGTCCAGTTGGCAGCAAGCGCTCTTTGTTGCGCAGTTGGGTAGCTGGTGCTTGATCAAGAACCTCATCCACCACTTTCCAACACAGGGCTACCCCTGTCACATCAGTTTTGGGGGGCATAGACAATTCCTCTACTTCTGAATGTTGCCAGCTATCCTTCTGTTGTGGCAACTGATGCACTGGCTGCACCAAGAGTAAACAGCAACAGGAAACATCATTCTGTAGCGATGGGTTATCGTTCAATTCTTTAAAAAATGTTTAATAAAAAAGCTTGAAAAAGTGCGTGTGCATGGGTTAAAGTACTGGAGTTAAATTAGGAAGACAATATAAATTAGCTTTCAGATAAATTAGCTTGTTGCCTCACACATAATGCAAATATAGTAGTACATAAAGGATGATATATCCTTTACAATAACAATAATAATTGTTATATTTGGACACAAATCTGTAGTTTAGGTCAGTTTCGGGATAGTTGACCACTTAATTAATGGATCATGGTTAGCAGTTTCTCCAGATGGATGTAAAGAACGTGCACACAAATAATAGTCGTTAAACCTTTTAGGCCTTTGTCCTTTCTTTAGACCTCTTGTTAATAATTGCATACCCATAATGAAATAAGTATATCATTGCAACCGCAAGGTCTGCTTGAATACTTTAGGAGTCATAGTAAAGGGAATACTTATAAGCTTTGTTGTGTGTAAATATCAGTATGTTACTGGTGAAGAATAAATGAAGATGGCACATAGTACAAATGAAAAAGGTTTCAGGCTTGCCTAAAAAAGAGAAAACACTGTCAGTATGACTAAAAATATCTCTTTTGAAATGATGCAGCCATAGCTCTGAACCTAAGATCAGATCATAGATCAAGTGAACATTATTTCTGCAAAGGCCAACTCTGATAAAGTAAAGCTGAACCAAATCAGAGAGAATTTAGTAGACTGTTCAGAAGAGGTCTCCAAAATGGCCATTTTAGCAGTTTTCTGTTAAAATGTTGAATATTCAAACCTATTTCTTTTTTTAACAAAAGTGTCACTAATTATATTCAATATAAGATAACCATGAAGCTTATCAGTATAGTGCCCTTGAGATTATTTAGCCAAATAAAGTAGTTAACCAGTATTTACCTGGAAGAGATGCTGAGAAGTAGAGAGTGCAATATGCTAAAAGATTTGAGTGCAAAAACTCAGACAGAAAAGTCAGATGTTTGTGCCATCAGCAGTTAATCTGCACATTCAGCCCTTTACCACGAAGTTTAGCCATCAGGGTTTACTAAAAGTGTTTTGGTGAATCTGGTATCACATGGAAATGTTAACTGAATAGTTTATTTTTGTTGTTAGATAATTGCTGTACTGTGAACTGTATTTGCCGTGTGAGCATCTGAAGGTATAAACATGGTGTTTGAAGTCCTGTCCCTCCATGCCCCGTGCCCCTTCGTGATGTCAGGACAGACGACTGCGGTGGTCAGTCATCGCTGTCCTCCTACTCCGACGCTGCTGGTTAACTATGCCCTCTGTTTTGGCTTGTAGGCTAACACAGGAACAGGAAGGGTTTTGTCCCGCTCAGGATTTGTTGTAAGCCGTCAGGTTTTCCAGGAGCTCAGAACTATGGTGAGCTCTGACTGACTTCATCAGATCAAAAAAACTGGAATGATGCAAACCCAGCTACTGGCAGAGCACCCCTTCCCCTCCTACCCGGTAATAGATTAGTAGATTTGTAGATGAAGAAGTGAAGACGAAGGTGAGACTGAGGTTTGCTAGTAGAGGAGGTGTCTGTCAGGATGTTTCACTCTGACCTGCTGCTGCTGAGACCTGGTCACAAACCAGAATGCTTTTTTGCTGGACCACAGAGTACCCCACATCTTTCCATCTTCTAATTCTTGTATTAACATTGTAGATGTTTTCCTGCTCCAACACATCTGATTCAGATGAACGCACCTCATCAACAAGTTTTTCATTTCAACCAGGTGCGCTAAAGCAGGGAACATCTCAAACTTGAAAAACACGACCGAATGATATCAGAAGTGGCAAAACTATGCAAGAATATGATAGTACGGATGGGGCTCAATGATATATGATTTAACTGAAATCAGTGCAGTCCAATGCAGGAATTTACAACATGAAACAATGCAAACTTCTGCTACAACATCCATATGCCTGCACTATACCTGTGTACAACAGCAGAAACGATGCCATCATTTCCTGTAACACCTAATGGGAATGGACACGTAATTAAAATATGCTGTTTTCTATCTAATAACTAACTTACATTTAATTTACATTTTTAATATTTTACTAAACAGCAATAGCCCTTTTCCTCTGGCTGTGTGGTCCTGCCGTCTGCAGTCATCCGGGTCTCAGCAGTGTGCTGAGGTCTGCCACAGGTATCGCTACATCTCCAGTGTTACAGGGTGCTGGTTTCTGCATATCTGTTGATGATGATGATGATGATGGTGCCGCTGTCAAACCGAGCTGTACCACTGAAGATGCAGAGAAGCCTCCTGCCTTACTCCGCAGTCCGTCCGGTCCTCCATCAGAGCTGGGCTGACTGGAAATACAGTGGACACTCCATGATTATATGCAGTCTGCCTGAGCTCTGCATGCACTGATGACAGCCCGTGGCATTGCATGCAGAACAAGCATGGTTTGGGGGACTGACATGCATCACTTTGAATTTAAGATCTCCCCCTCCACAAATTCACTGAAATCTAATAACCATTCATGGCACAAGTGTTGTATGAGAGTAAAACTTGGAGTTCAGCTCAAGTTTTTCTGATCAGAGAACATAAAAGTGGTGAGCTCAGTGAGATGCAGACCAGCTGATCCTAGTGTCTCAGTCTAGTGTTCATGGGAAGTGTTTATGCTCGTCCAGTTTAGTATTGTTTGTAGGAGTACACTAGTTTCTAACAGTTTCCATTATTTCTGAGTGGAGTCATCAAGTTTGGAACAACTATCACATGGTTATTCACCGAACATGTACCTTCTCCAGGGCTGCAGTTGCCCTGAAGTTGTTTTCTCAGGCTTAGCTCACTCCCAGGCTGTTCGGTCCCAACAATCTCCTCCAACTCTCATGAAACTCTTTCTAACCTACAACTGAAATTCATCCTGCTTATTGTCATAAAAACCCCTCAATCTAACCACTTGTTAATGGAGGTTGATGGGAACTGTAATGGACTGCGGAGTGTACACTCCTGCACCTGCCGAGCTAAATTCAAGTGACTGAATTCAACTTCATGGCTCATTTCTTTGACAAAACAAAGCCATTGGTTCCAAATAACAAAGTTATTTGTTACTGCGTCGTCAACAGATGGATTTTTTTTTTATATGTTTCCCTTTTTATGGAAAAGCTCCCATCACAAACAAACAAGTAAACATGCATAAATTTAAACACTTTCAGTGTTTTCCAGTTTTGTATGGGATACACTACCAAGAAAGCATTGAAGTTTAATTTTCAGTCCTTATCGGGGTTAGTTATTCTCTATATGTACTCTGCTGAGTTGCATCTTAAAAATAAGGAGTACAAAAACGGCCGGAAACACAGGGATACTGTAAGGCTGGTTATATGGTAGTAAATAAAAAATAAAAGTTATGATCATTTGGACAGGTTTGCTGTGGTTTGTTTCCTTGCTGTTTGCTCAAGGTGACTTTTCCTGATCAATACAGCTCATAAGCTACTAAATATTATATATATTTTTAATTTGATTTAATATGTTTTAACTTGTATTTTTCAATCACAAAGTGTGTAAATAAGTTTTTAGTTGTTTTTTGCACACATCCAGTCTTCTTGTATCCCTCTTGCTTCCAGTCTTTATGCTATGCTAATAGGCTAAAGATGGGACTGACTCAGCAAGAAAGTGAAGAAGTACAATACTGCATATTCCTTAGTTAAATATGGGATCATGTTGGGATGTGACCATGTGCTATGCTCAATGATGTTAGTTTTGATCTCCAAAGATTCGCTCGAGTTGATGGCAGCTGGGCCGTTGCAGCAAATCAGCCTGCAGCTGCAGTCAGGATGATGGCAGAGCGTCCATCTGCTTCCTCTGCAGATATGATATTTGCTCCAGTTACTGCAAATACCATCACACGCCCTCCCCCCCACCTTAACGCCAACTGCAACCCTCCTTACCAGCCTGTAGCCTGATCTAGCTGAAGAATGGCTTCTAATGGCAGTCAGCCATATTTAATGCCTGTTGTTTTACTGGACTGCTCTGACTACCCCAGCTCAGGGCTGTGGTTAGACTCAGAGTCTCCCAGTACCAAGACGATGAACTGCTCTGTCCTGCTTGTCTGTCCTTCCTTTTCTTGTATCCCTTCCTCACCTCATTCCCCCCTCCTCACAGATAAATGGCTCTTTTAAGCTGGGAGCTGCTCGTGTTCTGTCTGGCTGGCAGATGCAGTGCCTAGTCCCCGGCCTCCAGGACAACGCCAACATGAATGGGACGTCCGAGCAGGCCGACATCCTGCCGCCAAACTGCATGGTCAAAGACCGATGGAAAGTGGTGAGTTAGGATCCATCCCCAGCTCTTCATTCAGTCTGCACGTCCTGCACTTAAACTACATAATTCTTTTCCTTCTTCATTAAAAAAAATTATTAATTATTTATTATAAAAAATTTATTCTATTATTTTATTCAATTTGATTTTAAAGGGAAAACAGTACAGGTTACAATTAATACTCTATACGTTATTATTTACATCCATTTTTAAGCTTCTGATTACATTTGTTTATGTAAAAAAATTTATTATCTGTTTAAATCTGCACTGATTTGCCAATAGACAACAGGTAGAAAAATACATTTCTGTGCATGAATTTATGAGCTTTTCTTCCACTGCTCTAACAGGAGATGTGCTGTGGGAGAAAAATGAAGCAACATCTAAAAGTTTGTTCAGGAAGAAGAGAAAAAGCTCTGATATTAATGATGACAAACACAAATCTAAGGATGGCCACGGGAAATCTCAGCTGTTGAGTCATCCTGGAAGATGTGCTCAGCAGTAAAAGAGCTAACACATATAAACCCACCGCTGTGGTCCTTACATTTCTGTTTGCTCCCTGAAATAAGAGGTTATATAAGCAGCTCCTGTCTCAGCCAATCAGATTGCAGCGTGTAGCTTGCAGGCTGTTTGCACGTCATCGATCATTCTAGTGTCTCTACTGAACCAGTAAAATCCAATGCATCATAAACTAAACACAGAAACTGAAGGCAAAAGAAAGATGAAATTAGATGAGTGAAAGAAAGAGAAGCAGAAAAAAGACAGAAGAGTGATGCATTATAGATTTTTAACATGGTTAAATGATGACATCGGTTCTAGATTGGGTGAATGACAGAACAAGATAAATGAATAAAAATGCCTGTATTAACCTTGCATACATAAAAAGCCTTCACGTAGTAAATGGCTTGATTAAATGGATCAAATTCTCTTGCTTTTACAACAAATCATTGCTTTCAGCTGAGAAATGAGGAATGTGGATGGAAACAGATTTTTAGAGTTTTTTTTGGTGTTGGAGGGTCTTGGAGATAAAACAGTTCTTTCTGACTGTGTTTTGTGACCTAGCTGAAGAAGATTGGTGGTGGCGGGTTTGGGGAGATCTATGAGGCCTTGGACCTGCTGACGCGGGAGAACGTGGCGCTGAAGGTGGAGTCGGCCCAGCAGCCCAAGCAAGTGCTAAAGATGGAGGTGGCAGTACTGAAGAAGCTGCAGGGTGAGCTCCTGTTTGTTTCACACAGCTGAGCTGGATTCATGGTGATCATGAAAAAAACACGTATTCAGTTCTGTATATGTTGAATTTAATGCTTAGATGAACAGTCGTGATTATTGTGTAACAGCATTATGTCAGTGATTGTGTCACATGCTCGTACCGTGCACGGATGGTTGATTTGGTGATGCTTGAAGTAGCTTTAACTCGGTCACAGCAGCGTTCCCAGCCGCTGTCCGACAGCATCTGACTGATCAACCGCTCACAATTCGGCAGTCTCTCCTCCACCTCCTCAGACTCAAAACATTTTCTCCTGAAGCTTCCGTCGAATCTGAGTTAATAATTTAAATCCAAGACAAGGTTTTTATTTTAGTAAGCACAGCGCTTACCCTAACGCTTCGTTAATGACGACGGTGGAATATGCAGATTTAATATGAGTAACCATCTAAATGTCTCTGAATCTAACCATTTTGACTGTTGAAATAAATCAGAATCCTACCATTTTTATTCTATGGAAGCATTATAAATCACAATTCTCATTAAATTTCAACAGTCTGACAGAAATTAATGAGGCCATCATGAACTTTAACCCATTAAGGCCCAACCCATAAAAAAATGCTAAGAAAAGTCCAATTTTTTCAATATGAGGTTTTTATTTGGCCCTTTAACAAAATGTAACAAAAAAAATTTACATTTTTATGGGTGGGATATATATCATTTATTACAATGTGATATTTTAAAATAATATAATGTGGTTTTCTGCTTCTGTGTATCTATTAGAGGACAGAAGACAAGTATCAGATTGTGTTCAACAGGATTTTAAACAAAGTTTATACCATAAATTGAAGCAAAATGTCTCAGAAACTGTATGTGACAAATATGTCACATCGTGCTCTCGTAGGTTAATTTATTACAGTTTTTTTTCCTTATTCATGAACTTGAAAATTATTGCAAAGATATATACTCTTTAAAATATTTTAGTGAAACTGTTTTAAAAGACAAATTCATCACATTTACTTTCAAACAGGAAATGTGAGTTTGTTTCCTATCTGACCCAAAATTCTACATTTTGTTTTTACCTTTGCTTTGTTTTCAGTCACTCATTACTTCACCGTTTAACTGACGTTTAAAGAACAATGCGGTTTGTAATTAGGAATTACAATCTGGTTGGTTCGGACGAAGAAGGCATCTTTATGTCTTTGCTGTGAGCTGTAAATGGTAAATGGTCTGTATTTATATAGCGCTTTACTGTACCTGGAATGATACCCAAAGCGCTTTACATTATACGTCACATTCACCCATTCACACACACTTTCACACACTGATGGTGGAAGCTGCCATGCAAGGCGCTAACCACGACCCATCAGGAGCAATTTGGGGTACGTTGTCTTGCTCAGGGACACCTCGACATGAGCTCGACAGGCTAAGGATCGGACTGGCAACCCTCAGGCTACAAGACGACCGCTCTAAAATTTTGCTAAATTTTCTGTGAACTGAATTATTGATGACAGAACTAATCGCTGCAGCTCTAATAAAACATCTGACAGCAAGTGAGACTCAGTAAAAGTAAACAGAACTGCTTGGAAGATGGTGCTGCAGTACATCTGCATCTACAGAAGAATTAACATACACACTATGAAACAAATAGATTGATATCATCCTTTCCTGTTAGTGGAGACCAGCCAACTTTATTAGCTTAACTTTATTAGCTTAGCTTAACGTTATTAGCTTAGCTTAACTTTATTAGCTTAGCTTAACTTTATTAGCTTAGCTTAACTTTATTAGCTTAGCTTAACTGCTTCTGTCACTGTTTTTTTAAGTAACACTTAAATTCAGGATCAACCCACCATCACCGGTTTGTAATTAGTTTTCATAGTTTCTGTGGAACAACATCAATAATATTACAAATTTGAAATATTATTGGCGTTTTTGGCTAATTGTACAGCAGAAACTAGTTAAAACATGTATGTATCGCGTTGTTTAGATATTTTACCCTTTAGCCAAGTTAAAGCATCTTTTTGGTCAATGTTTTTTTATTGAGTTTTCAAAGAGATACAAAAAACATCAAGGACAGCATCAAAGAAAATATAAGACATTACAAAAACAAGACGAAACAAACCAGAACAAAACCCATACACAAAAAAAAACAAAAAAAAAAGGCCCACAGCGTAATTACCTACTTATACTACATGTGCATACAACATGTGCACTACACGGGATCAAGCATTGTTAGTTGTTCCACATAAGAGATAAAGGATTGCCATACTGCATC
>JBAFTA010000005.1:5059813-5073178 GCA_036919975.1 Melanotaenia parkinsoni
CTAGCAGCTGTATTGATAGGGAGGAGCTCACTTTTGTCCAGATTAAGCTTATAACCAGAGAAGCTACCAAAGACTTTCAGGATGGAAAGAATATGTGGGATCAAGTTAAAGCATCTTAATCATACATTATGAATCATGTGTGTTCCCATGTGATAGGGATAAATAATATCCAGTATTTACCTTCTATTTTCTATGTTTTAGTTCTCAAACTACCCTCTGAACCTTAGTCTTTAGCTGCTTCATGTGAAATTATCTTCGTTATGCTTCTGTTTGTAACTTGCTGTTGTTCAGATGCTGTTTTTGACTTGTGACACAGTGACCTTCATTTTATGTGAAAGTGCTCAGTTAAACAAGAAAAAAAAGATTACTTAGTGGAAATACAGTTGAGTAGAATGATTTTAAGACAGCTTTTTAAAAGGAAAAATCTATTAAATTGTATAAGGTCAGCATAAACAGAACTGGACATGACCACTGTTTTCTGTTTTCTTTAGGTAAAAACCACGTCTGTAAGTTTATTGGCTGTGGAAGAAATGATAAGTTCAACTACGTAGTCATGCAGCTTCAGGTGAGTCACAGAAAAAAGAGTTTTTACATGAATATAAACACTTGGAAAGACACATTAAATAAAGATGACTTCTTTAGCATTCCTTATATTAGCCTCTTGCGACGTTTTGCTGTGAGAATATGGTAAAGACTCATGAAAAATGCTTCACATTCGTCTTTTTTGCCAGAAGATTGAAACCACAGGGACAGGTTTCATCTCCTCAGGAAGAACTGGGGTTGAACAGTAGCTGGAAGTTGTGTGATTAACAGCATTTGCATGGTGGTGAACTTCAGGCCAGACCCCTGCACACCACTTTCTTTCATTATCGTCCTGAGGACCCAATGCCAGACCAGTGTACCCCACTTGTGTGAATCAGCTATCAAAACAGCTGCTATAACACTAGCATAAACTCACATATAAGAAGAAATAACATCTAATATATCATTACTTTTGAGAGCACACATTAATATCAGTAAAATGGTAGTAAAGTTGTGAAGGATGTAGCATGCTTCAGTTTAGAAGGTGGCAGTATTGCAACTATTAGCTGCTGGGCAACTAACAAAGAAGAAAAAGACAAAGAAAAAGCCCCTAACCTCTGTTCTGACACACTCAACTAAATTTAGCCGTACGTTTGTAAAGTGCTGCTTTAATCATTCTCTAACTTCATTAGTTAAATCCAACACCGTGGTTAAAGCCAACTGTGTGTTGACCTGTTATGGTGGCCGCAACATCTGACCACAGTTGCTGGCTCTTATTGAGATTTACATCAGGCCACATGGGAGCCCAATACCAATGCAGCCTCCCACTCTGGGCCTCGCTTCTCTTTAAAGACATTTCCACTCAGCCTTGCTGGGCAGACCAGTTACTGGCGCTAATATAACCCAGAGCAGGTCTCCTATATAAAGATTGTGTAGTGGAGTTCCAATAAGACCTGCCCCTCAGCGATTGGTTCTAGATTCATCCAATCACAACCAGCAGCAGTTTGCTTCGCATTCATTTATGGAACTCTTTGGATGGGAAAATGAAAGTTTTTTAGACAAAACTTTATTTGGGGATTTGTCTGCTGATGCCAGGCTAATATTTTGTTGTAAATAAACATTTAGTTGAAACTCTTTGTTGGAAAAATACATAAAGACTTTCATTACGTTAGAATGTAAATGACTATTTTTCCAGCTCATACCGAGATGAAAAGGAATTCCATTCACATCACTAAAACATCACCATAAAATTCTGGTGATGTTTGCATCAGTTTCACATGTGATGATTTAATGGGGGACTTGTTGCACATGTGATGCCATGTAGAGCACGCCTGAGTAAAATGTTAGTACGGGCCATAACATGGTGGAAACATGTGGGAAAACCTCATGTGTCATAGCATGTTTTACATGTGTTCTTCATATTATCACATAAAATAAGTGTCAACATTTTCAGTAACTATGGGAATGTGACGCCTGAAAAAAGATTAATTAGTAATTGCAAAACCACATTTCTCATATGGAAACTATGTTTCCCTTGTTCCATATATGTGTTCTTTTTAACATCTAAAGAACACGTGCACATGTGATCACAGGGTCGTAACCTGGCGGACCTGCGGCGGAGTCAGCCCAGAGGAACCTTCACCATGAGCACCACTCTGAGACTCGGCAAGCAGATCCTGGAGTCCATCGAAGCCATCCACTCAGTGGGTTTCCTGCACCGCGACATAAAACCGGTACAATGAAAAAGAAAACGTCTTTAACCCTGTCTTCCTGTGTGGTGTTTCTAAATGGAGAGCGTTGTTGGATAATCTGATTTATACCCGGTCTGAGGTGACATTGCCACCTTAAAACCTTTGTTCTGATTAATTATGAGTGGATAGTTTCTTTTTCTGATAAATTTGCATCAACAAATGCAAATGAACATAATTTCCAATCACCTGTGGTCTGCAGCTCTGAGTAATTCATACATCTTGTCATGCAAGTCTAAAGTTGTTGATGATTAGCTCAAATTAATTTAACATCAACTGGACTGTTAAGCATCTATCTAATGTTTTATTAGGGGTTGGGTTTGGAAGAGTGCTCTGAATGTTTAATGATGACATCTCATGTCTTTATTGCTATGCAACAAATTACAGTTGTTAAACTTTTACGAGTTTTTGTGACTGTAAAATGTTGTTCTTAGATATTAAGATGAAAATTTGGGATTTCTCATTTTCTTTTTATTTAAAACTGGAAAACAAACTGAAATGAATGTTTTTGAAAGCTGTGTGAAACATCGTCATCCTGTTTCTCCATTATGCTTGACGACGTCTGCGTCGAAGTTTCCAATAAAGTTTCATAGTTTTGCAGTTTTAGACATCTGCTGTGTTGTAAACAGCTAAAGGAGCTGATAGCGGTGAGAAGAGAAGATCATAAGAAGAGGATTTTAGAGCATTGTGCTGAATGTATTTGCATAATAACAAGAGGATCTGGAACAAAAGCTGGAGGGCAGGCGCTGATTAGTGTGAAGGATCAGGAAGGTCAGATTGGAACTGAAGAGCCTGCAGACTGTCTGCTCTGCCTCCGCGTGGTGTGTTCATGATGCTCATCAGGCTCTCGGTCTGGATCAGGGCTGCTGGTTATTAAAGTGCTAAAACACTGAAGTAGTAGCTCAAGCTCCGAAGACGCTTTAGAAAGTGTAAAGTAATCCAGAATTTAAAATCTGCTCATCTCAGTCATTTTTTGTTTGTTTGGCTGCAAAAAAAACAAACAATTTATCAAATTATAGAAGCTTTTACGCTTTTTTATTAGATTGTTTGAACTTGTAGGACAGTAATCATAGCAGTAGAAATGCAGCTTAATTAAATTAAAAAGAGGCAGGAAAATTCTTTATTTTTTTGTGACCTGACAAGTCTCTGTGCTTTGTTCCTCCAGTCAAACTTTGCAATGGGTCGGCTTCCCTCCACCTACAGGAAGTGCTACATGCTGGACTTCGGTCTGGCGCGTCAGTACACCAACACCACGGGAGAGGTCCGACCGGTAAGACACGATACGCCTGTTACTCTGAACCAGACTGCAGGCTGAAAAACAACACCGGGAATTAATCTGTGACACTGGAAACATCACACCACTCACAACACTCTAGAAATAATAGGTCCAACTTCCCTTCCTGCCACAAGAACTATCACATTGAATGTTGGGGGAAATTATTTTAAACTTATTGAACTCCAAAGTATCTGATTACACAATATGTAAGCTATGTCAAATCTAAATATTTTATCAGCATTAGAGACAGTTAAACTTTTTATTTATCCATTAAGGGGAATGTCTAGCTGTTAATTGTTATTATAATGAATAATCTAATGAATTATTAGCCGACCTTTTTTAATATCACATTGTTTAATGTTCTATTTTAAAAGCTCTGACATTAATAAGTGATTATTTCCTAAGTAGAAAACTAAGTAAAAAAAACAGATTAACTTAAACCATTTACACATTCTGTTAACCATGTGTGTAATGTCAAAGATCACGGCAGCAGGAGTAGAGGAAGTAGGACCCAAACGTAGGACTGTGGTAGGAGGCTAGCAGGCGACCTGAAGGTTAACTGCCCAGGAACAGAGGAAAGACAACTGGTTACAAAGCATAACTAGTAACGTCAGGGACGGACACGATGCGCAAACACAACACAATGAGCTGGTAAAGGACAAAGAAAACCAGGGCCCTCATTTATCAGCCGTTCGTAGAAACTGTCCTAAATACAAAAAAATGGGATTTTTTAAAGATGTGGAGGCCAGTCGAATGCACGCCTCAAGTAATCAGCTGCTGATAAATCCCACATGTTCTAAATCACTGGCTGGCCATGGTGATTCAGAAACGCCCTCATTTAACCATAAATAGAGCACACATCCCTCTAAAGTCACAGAGTAATCACCCTGTTTCTCCTCGGAGTGATGGAGAGAAACAAAGACTGAATTTCTGCTGCGTTTGGAGCTAAAACGTCTGTTTCCTTCACTCATTCAGGTTCAGTTAACATTTGATTTAATATTCATCATTAAAAATACAACTGAAGCTCACTTCCAAAAGTTTAAGTGCAGGAAAAGATGTAATTTACCAATCTTCTGAAACAACATACAGCATGAAAAAATAGTTAAACTAACAACGAATGAATACACGCTGCAGAGGAATGAGTGCAGGACATGATTTGGTATCAAGGGTCAATTTTTTAGAAGCGAAAATTTGTTAAATTCTCTGAAATCAAGCTAAAAAAAGGAGAACAAAACTTCAAGAAAAATATTTTAAAAAGTGTTGCAACACCCAGACGAGACATGTCTGCAGCTGGAGGACAGAAACCAACACAACCTCCACCTGGATGTTGTATTTTTATCCTGCCAAGCTCTTCGGTTAACCTCGCTGGTTGTAAATGCTCAGTAGAGCTGAAGGAGACATGATTTGATGTGTGTTCTCACACACATCTGTGCATAAGAATGATAAATAAACGAGGGCCCTGGAGCTTTAATACTGAGGGACTAATTACAAACAAGAAGCAGGTGTGACAATCAATGACAGGCAGGAAGTCAATTGGACGGAATATACAAAAGGATAAACTCCACAAAATAAAACAGGAAATGACAAAGAGGACTCAAAGACAAAACCAGAAACTAAAAAACAGAATACAACAGAAAATCAAAAAACTAAACCAAGAAGTCGTAGGTCTGTTAGGCATCAGAATCACCCAGTATTGTAATTTCTTCATTTTTCCAACGTGTTTTTTTAAACTCATCAAACAGCTCAGCTTTTCCTCTGTTGTAGTTTCTGGCTCAGTTTCCTTTAAGCTGCATAAGGGGCGAAGAAAATCACAAGCTGGCAAATAGGAGTGTTTGCTGCACTGCAGCACATTATCACGTCGTTGTGATGTGTGTCGATTAGATGCCTTACGTCCTGTTTTAATCAATTCAATCAATAACGAGTCTCAGGGATTGATCAGATAGTTTAAAACAAAAACGCGGATGCCTAATATCAGAAATTCAGAAATCAGAAAAGAGTAAAGAGCTTTCATATGTCTGGATCCAGATGTTTGCTTTGATGAGCCGTGAGGTCTGCTGGAGTCTGATCGAACCAAACCCATCTCTTTCCTGTTTCCCCTCACATTTATTTCCTGTCTCTGTCAGACTGAACTCTCAGCTATTTTTAGACCAGTCAGTACGTGAGTTGCTTCCATTTACTTTACCCTCCTCTTCCTCACATCCTCCTCTTTATTTCATTTTCTCCTCTCCGCATTCTCATCCACTTTCTCCCCTCCCCCTTCCTCCCTCATTCCCCCTCTCCTCCTGCAGCGTTGCTTCTATTGCAGCAGTGAGATGAATATTTGATGCTTTAACATGCGTCATTGGGCAGGAGTCCTAACACTCCTAGTCTCTCTCACTTTCCTTCCCTCCACCTCTCACGCCTCATCTCCCAGTCTCCCCCCACTTCCTGTACAGCTGAGTCAGCTTCAGCCCAATGATCTGTGAGGGTTGTCTCCCTCTTGTTTCACCCCTCCCTCTCTCCTCTTCCTGTCCTTCCTGCTTTGCTCTGCCTCATCTCTCCATCATCCCTCACTCAGAGGAGCATCAGCTCTGATCAAACGGGCGCTCGTCCGAGCTGCAGCAGGAACATCTGCTGACGTTTTTCTACCAGCTGCACGTGTTGCAGCAACCAGAATCATCCTTATGCTTTAAACAGTGTTAACAGCACTTTTACCATCCTGTATGAATCCAGTTCATCATGTCTGCTTTATTTCTAGGTGGTTTATGCTAGTTTACAAATCCCAGAATGGTTTAGGCCCAGATACACCTGTGATATGTTTAGAGAATATAAACCTAGCAGAGCTCTTAGATCCAAAGACTCAGGCCAGTTAGTCCAGACCAGAGTCCAGAATAAACACGGAGAAGCAGCATTTACCTGGTATGTTGTAAACAAGTGGAACAAACTCGCAGTGGAAATTAAATGTAGACACTTTTAAATCCAGGTTAAAACTTATGCAAAAAATCTGCAGCGCATCTTTGAACTTTTCTAGTCTACTGTTGCTTTTAATAATTTTATTTTTATTATCTTGTATGATTTTATTATGATTTTTGTACACCCTTTGAAAAATGTCTTAATATATTAATTGTTTCACTGTTTGTATCTCTCTCTTTAAACTGCTTTTATGTATGAAATGTGCTTTATAAACAAGTTGCTTTGCTAGAGACTACACACAGGGACAGGACAAGACAAGTTTATTTGTATATTTCACATTTCATATACAAGGCAACTCAAAGTGCTTTACAAAAGGATTAAAAACAGCAGAGTGAAAAAAAAACATTAAAAACATGAGAATTATAAAGAAATGTAATAAAAACAAAACAGTTTGAGTCTGATCCTCTGGTGTTAAAAATAAATCTCCCCAACTTGTCTTTCACTGTTTTATCGTCATATTTCTGTTCCCCGTGTGAACTGTTTGAACAGAAAACCAGAATTTCTTATCTAAAGTCATGTTAAAACATCACTTGGTTTCCTACAGGTAACTATTTTATTCTTCTACAGTTTTAAAGCTCAGAGGGTTCTCATTTCATACACAGTTTTTTGTCCAGTCAGAGACACCGTATGAATAATGGTGGCACAAATATGGCAGCTGTCATGTATGTGGACCCACACATGATGATTGTTAGATTTTTCTGTCATTGACCGTTGATTTTGTTATATGCTACACCTTTAGGCAATTCATTTGTCAGAGCGGAGGTGTGGAAATAGGACATAAAAGCAGGGTGAAGTCGCAGGAGGCAAGCAGATGTAAGAAATAAAATTTATTGGAACTAAGGGGGTGAACCAGCGCATAGATTAGCCAAAAATAACAGACTCAGGGGGGAGGGTTAGATTGACAATGAGCTAAACAAGAAGTAAAACAAGACAAGACACAGATAAGAAGGAAACATGAAAAGAAACAAAAAGCCTGAGTTTAGTAAGTCTGTTTTGGACTAACACAAATGACACACATGTGCATGCATAACAGTGCATCAAAGTGCAGCTTTGAGGTGGAGTGAAGCCTATCTGCATGCAAGCACGCGTAACAGAGTGGTGAGGGAGGTCAATGTGATAGCTGAGCATGAAGACGAGGAAGCGTGCGCTCAGATCGAGCTCTTGTGAAGAAAATAATATAACATCTCCATAATGTAGATGCTAAACGGGTAACCTACTCAAGCCTGAAATTCATATAATAATTTTCACAAACGACACAGCTGATCGGTGGTGGACCCAAAGCACAGACGAATACAACCACAACAAAGCTGAAGATGAATAATGTTTTGTTCCACAGTGGCTGATTTTTACCTCCTCTGAGTTGGCACTCTCAAATATAAAGTCAGTGACTGAAGTGCACTTCAGTGTGAACACAGATGGAGTTCAGACATGACCTGACTGTTCCTGGATCAGCTCCCTCTGCTGATCGCATGTCGCTGATCTGAAGGAATGTGCCGATGAATTTATCATCTGGTTGGAATAAATAGCTCCTCTGTCCCTGATGGTTAGACAAATAAACAAAACAAACAACACTTCTGTCCTGGACAGTGTTCATATGAACATGCCAACCTTCCTACAGGAAGGAAGAATGGATTGATAATGGTTTTTGGTCCTACCTGTAATTGTTTTTAACGCCACAGAAATCAGACTAAATATTTATAGTTTTTTTTTATTATATTTCTTCACAAATTTCTAAACAATATCTAATGAAATCATGATTTAATACACAAATAATTACATGTTAAAGTAACGTTGACAACAATTTAAATGATTCTAACTTTAATATTTAATAATATTTGATGGATTTTGTTGAACAGGAAGCAAAGTTTGGAAACAATAACTACGTTCTTGTTTCTTGGCAGTTTAAAGCATTTTCAATAAAAATATTAAATTTAAATTAAATAATCAAATTTACACACATGACAAATTGATGCCAGTTAACAAAGAACCACTTTGCTTATTTTTCAGACTTTTTAATCAGCTGTTCATGTATTGTTTTGTTTCTGTGTTTTTTTAGTTCACTGTGTTATGATTTGGTCTCTTTATGTTTCAGTTTTGTTTTTGTTTTTCTTACAGTTCCTTTGGCCTTATGATTTTGACGTGCATGCCTCCTGTTTCTCCATCACCTCCATGCATACCCAGGGATGTGAGTGGTTTCCATAGCAACACAGAGGTCACAGCAACATCACCAGCTGACATCCAAAGAGATACTTGAATATGAAATAGTCTAAATATAAAACATTGTTGGAAGGATGTTCAGTACTGTCAGATTTGAACAAACGTAGTTTTTACCTCAACCAGTTTGTTGATGATACAGGATCAGGTCTGTTATCAGGCCAGGATGAACATCTAAAATGTTATTTTTTTATAGCTAAACCAAGAAACAAATCTTTAAATTGCTAGTGAAACAGTATGTACAGATTTATTCATTTTATTCAGGAATTACATTTATTAAACCCTTACAGGCCGGAGCGTTCATTGTTTAACCTGTACGAGTTTGTTTTAAGAAACTATGATGATTCAAATTTCTAAATTTCTGATATTTAAGACCATAGATTTTTTTAACCCTATGTCTCAGACACCCCCAAATCTCTTAGTTTACCACCACTAACAGCAGATTTTATTTTTATTTCAATTTATTTTGTTTTTATCAGTCCCTAAATCAACATGAAGAAAGGCAGAATTTCAATGCTCACATATAAATTAATCATCTTTAATAATTTATTTACAATATAAAAATGTACCTTTTTAAATGTATTTTAAATGTACTATTATTATTATTATTATTATTGTTCAAGTTATTTTATTACATAAACAGTATTTGTTACACAAACATGAACCCACCCTGTTGGGTTTGTTTACGGCCCAATGCTCTCCAGCATGGATGGAGGCTGTGTAGGTCCAGCGTGACCTTCTGCTTAAGTTTTTTCATTATTTGGTTATTTTCTGGTTATATTTTTATCTGTTTACACTAGAGATATAAATCTTAACCAGGACAAGCCATTTATCTGAATTCAGGACTCTGAAGAGTCTGCAGATGCGGTTCTTTTGTGTTGTTGTGGTTGCAGAATTACTATGTTGTTGTGACTGACTTTAGGACCACATATTAGCACTTGATTTCAGTTTGCCAGAAAGAATAATTGCACATACCTCTGCAAAAAGTAAACAATATAGTCTGATTCACACATGACCCGATGATGATGACTTTGGTTGTCTCTGTCTCTTCATGTGCTAGAGTGTCTAACCTCTTCAGGACCTTTTCCTGTTTGGATGCAGTTACAAGTATTTTTATGTATGTCTGCATTAGCGTCCTGTAATCTTTTGAAAATCTCAGCCACAAGACATAAAACTTCTTTTGTAGCAGCAGTACAAAATCTAGAAGAATGAGCTGGAGTGGCGAGTTGTGGTCCTGAGACTTGTGGATGTGAGTGCTGACTAACTTTGCTTTATCGTGTGTTCAGCCGAGGACTGTTGCAGGTTTCAGAGGAACGGTCCGATACGCTTCGGTCAACGCTCACAAAAACAAGGTCAGTGTTATTTCCTCTCTAATGGCTGATGGGTTTTGGTAAAAGCTTAATGTGACCATGCAGCTGGATGTAGTGAATGACGGAGATGCATCTTACATCGCACATGAAATAATGACATTTACAGTGCTTTAAAACTGACTTCCTCTCTCTCTCTCAGGAAATGGGTCGCCATGATGACCTTTGGTCATTGTTTTACATGTTGGTGGAGTTTGCTGTCGGACAGCTGCCATGGCGGAAGATCAAAGATAAGGTCAGAAGGTTTCACCTGAACACGAACAAAACCACACATCTGAACTTCCCTCTGCTTATTCACAGTTTATTTTCACTGTATAACAAAAAGAGCTGCAGAGGAATTCATCTGGTTAAATTTAGTCATGAAACAACCCACAAATCAATAATGTACAACAAATATATAAGAATCATAAACGTCAGACCTTAACACACACACAAAGTAAAATGTTAATCCCTGCATTCATGTCCCATTAAAGTAAATCTGAACCAGACGTAACTACCTCCAAGTAAGGTATTCATTTAGTGAGAACAGCTCCTTGAGGTTTACCTGCTTTTACAGCTTAATTTTAAGCAGCTTATTTAAATGCCATTGGCCCCAATTCAGCATGAAGAGATAGATGGAGGGAGCCAGGAAGCACGGAAGCAAAGACCATATCTTCTTGTTCATTTTTGAAAGATTGAAGCCTATAGCGAAGATGAGAATTAACTAAAAAAGTCTTTGTGAAAGAAAATATTTCAGTGGTTGAGGTTTATGGGAGGAGAAAGCAGACATCCATGTGAGTGAGCCTTGTAGACTGTATCCAGTGCATGTGAGGGTTGTGAAGAAGCACAAAATCTTCTTAGAAACCAAACTTGGTTCTAACATAACCTGATTCCAATTTAATTTTCCCTCACTGTTGAACATCCTGTGTTCCTCTAAGTTAGATCAAATTTATATCCCCCACTGCAAAAGTGGTTAAGGTGGAATTTACAATGTAACGCTGATGTTATATCATGCGTGTAGGGCACTTAGGTAGAATCATGCTATAACTAACAGCAGTGGTGGGTATGCCAAAATATAAAATGCCAATTTCTCAGGAGCTGTGATGTTTTGAGTTAGTTTGAGGATAACAAGATGTGAACATATGATGAAGAGGAATGTTTATTTAGTGTTTGATCAGCTGTTTAGACACTTATTTGGGATTTTTTGTGGTTAATCACCTTGTTAGAAAACAGCATTTCAAAAGTTCACTTGTAAACCAGGACAGACCCTGGTCAAAAGCCATTTTAAGGTACATATAATGCTACACCTCCATGTACTAATACATGTACTAAGACTGCTATGCACTCCTGCGTTGCACTGTGTTTTTATTTAACTCCCAATCAAAGTCAGGTAAGATGGCAGTAGAAGACTGAAATCATTCAGTTGTTTACTAATGAGAGATCCCAGTGCCTCATAGGTAGACTTACAGTCATTTATTCACCCCCCCCTTTAATCAAAGAAAAGATCAATAACACATGTACATATAAAGCGACTGAAGATGAATAAGATGTTATTAATAGTTTCAGTAATGGTTTGACAAATTTTCTAATGTCTAAATGTTTGAGAGCTCATGTGTCTCTGAAAACAGCGATTAAATGAAGACGAAGGGAGCGAGTCTATTTTTACCTTCATCTAAAGAATTATTCTTCCAAGGTTTTAGAGGAGTAATCAGGGTGTTTCAGGGAATGATCAGCTTTGGACTGTCTGGCTGAAACCATGCATATGTTGCTCAATTACTTGGCTAGTTATTAATCTGAGTTCTGATTTGCTGATGCCACATTACTCAAACGGAGGAGGTTCATTGAAAAGATAGGAAAGATTTTTAAATAAAGTTTATCTTCAGAGGCCGAAATGCAGTAAAACCTTTTTGTATTTTAGCAATCCACCTTTTCATCCCTATGAAACCAGGGATTAGCCTCCATGAAACCGTTCCAACCGTTCTTGAAACCAGGTCCCAGGGTGGATCGGTTTGAAACCTCCACCATCTGTATCCGTGAGGACAGCGTAACCACACAGCTGGAGGATATGACGTCAGTGTGACTAACACGTGGCGATTCCCAATCCAGGCCTTCCTCAATTTGTAGTCCAGCGTTACTCGAAGAAGAAGCTTGAACTCTTGAATGTTTCTCTTTTGCAATCCATCCATCCAATTCCTGCTGCTTATTTGGAGTCAGGTTGTGGGGGCAGCTGCCTGAGCAGGGAAACCCAGACTTCCCTCTCCCTGGCCACATTCACCAGCTCATCTGGGGGGATCCCGAGGCGTTCCCAGGCCAGCCAAGAGATGTTTCTCTTGCTTCACAGTAAATCCCCAGCTATCTTCTCTTTTCTTCTTTCAATGTCAACCTCCTGCAACACGCAGTGAGCATTTATCTGTGCACGCGCTATGTCTTGTTCTAGCGTTGGAGTGTTACTCTTTAATCATCATAGCGCCCCCAACAGCCTTGTAGTATATACTACAGTGGTTTTGTGGGAATAGTGAAGCCTTTCTCCTAGTTTTCGCCACCGTTTTCACACCTGAACCGTCTTCGCCACCATGTGGACATAGCTTAAATGCCAGAACATTTTATTTTATTTATTTTATTTTATTGTTCTTTTAGGACAGATGCCTTCTGATAAAGTTATTATTCCCTTTGTGCTCAGATAGCCGAGACATAGACCAATCATTACAGAAACCTGAGCTAATATCTGTTAAAGAGACAAATATTTTTATTACTTGTGAATGAATACTTATAAGATGTGATCCATACGGGAATTCTCTTCAATCCTCTGCAGCTGAAACTGATTTTCGATGGGTTTTTGCACATTTTTTTCAGGAACAAGTTGGTCAGATTAAGGAGCGTTATGACCATCGGCTGCTGCTCAAACACATGCCTGCGGAGTTTAATGTCTTCCTGGACCATGTCCAGGCCCTGGACTACTATACCAAACCAGATTACCAGGTACGCACTGCAGGATCCAGTAGGAGGATGGATACCAGCCCTGCATTCTGGATTCACGAGTCTATTTTGTCTATTTTTCTGTCCAGATGCTGATGTCAGTGTTTGAGAACAGCATGAAGGAGCGAATCATCACTGAGAATGAGCCCTTCGATTGGGAAAAGGGAGGAAGTGATGTCACGCTGCAAACCGGTGCCTCCCCTCAGCCTCAGCACAACACCCGACCCACTGCAGCCATGGTCGGGTAAGAACCGTATGGGCTCAATATTAAGTCATAAAGATTTTGCGGTTGTAAATGAATGCTTGCACATAATTTCGGTTTGCGTCTCTA
>JBAFTA010000005.1:5098521-5113063 GCA_036919975.1 Melanotaenia parkinsoni
CATCACACAGTTGCTGCAGGTTTGTCGGCTGCATCCATGATGAGAATCTCCCGTTCCACCACATCCCAAAGCTGCTCCACTGGTTTGAGATCTGGGGCCTCATTTATCAAGCTTGCGTAGGAACAAAAACACCAAATATAGTCAACTTTCGGGATTTATGAAAATCAAACTTGGCGGAAAAATTTTCCTACCTCCTCAGCAACTCTGACCCTGGTGTACATAATCTGGAAAAACGGGAAACGGCGACACCAACGGCACTGAATAAAATCAAGGAAATTATGTGAAATGTGAGACATTTGTGCACAATCCACTGTTACCTGTCACACCACATGTGATATATTAAAGCTGTTTGCAGAAATGAATGAAGACGCACATTCCATATTAAGTCTCCTAAGAATGCATGCTTGGGGGAAAAAACAGGATGTTCAGGAAAAAGGGACTAAAACATGTTCTGTCATTGTGAAACAAAACCTACATGTTATAAAATCCATCCAGCTAAATAAGGTGGACAGTCTGCTGCCAGCATATAGCAGTCAGTGAGAAAAGTAGCTTTGGTCCTTCATTCCAGCAGAGCAGGACGCAGACTGGAGGCTGGAGGTCTAGAAGCGATGCAACGCTGATGAAACACACAAGAGGTGGATTTTCTTTTAGTTATTGGTTTTTTAAATTGTTGTCCCAATTTCTGTCAAGACGGTCTTTATTTTCCATAACTTCTTGGTCGCGGTGGCAGTGTCCCTCCCACCCAGCTGGAGCCCTGCCCACTCAGCTGCAGCCCCGCCCATCCAGCGGCAGTCCCGCCCACCCAGCTGGAGCACCCAGCAGCTAGAATAAATATTATTTAATACAAAATAAACTGCTACCAATGTATCTGTACATGTTTATTTTATACATTAAAACAAATGAATAAATTACCAGCATCATTACTGTCATTTAGCAGATGCTTTTCTTCAAAGCTGTGGGATTCGAACTTCGATCTCCTGCATAGCAGATGCTTGATCTACCGACTGAGATATCCAGCCACATGTTCCCATGCCTCTGGCGTGTCTTCCCTTCTGACAATGCGATTACAGCATCTGCCACCTGCTGCCACTATTCTGCCTTTCTGACACAAGTCATGCCCACGCTGTGCCCACCAATTAAATATTTTTACGGTTTTCAACATGGTCCATCAGGATCTCAGTCTCACACCCGGAAAAAGTCTGCTTTTTCCTTCCCGAGTTGTCATGCAAATGATGTGATGAATATTCAACACAGGCGTTCACCTGACCTTTTATAGCCACCATGTGGGCGTGGGAAGGCGTTCCATCACGTGTGCCCGCTTTACAGTTGATTCTTATTTGTGAATGGAAACAGGCGTAGGTCATGCATGCGTACACTTTTACAAATGTCTCATATTTCACAGCATTCCATCAATTTTATTCTGTACCGATGGTGTCACAGTTTCCCGTTGTCCCAACTTACGTGCGTACGCCTGGGTCAAAGTTTCCGTGGAGGTAGGAACATTTTTCCTGCAAGTTTGGTTTTTATAAATCACAAAACTTGACTAAATTTGGCATACGCCGGTTTTTGTTCCTATGCAAGCTTGATAAATAAAGCCCATGGTGCATTATCCTGCTGGAAGCAGCATCAGAAGATGCTACACTGTGATCATAAAGGAATAGACATGGTCAGCAGCAATACTCAGGTAGGTTGTGGTGGTTAAACCAGGCCACATTCGTACTAAGCGGCCCAAAGTGGAGCAAGAAAATACGCCCACCACCCCCACCATTATATCACAGCCAGTCTGAATTGTTAATACAAGTCAGGATGCCAGGTTTGGACAATACAATTGCGTGTGAAGCCCATAAACAGTGTATTACGTCTGTGTCACATGACTATAGTAGCTTATCAGATAATGATGCTGTTACTGTTGTTGTTGACGAGGTTTTATTTAATATTTTACTAGTATAAGGCAGGTTATTTGTGCATTGTTTTATTCTATTCATCATATTACTTCAGTATATTATATATTTTTTTATTTTCCATTTAATGAATAAATCATATTTTCACTTATAGTTTAATTATTTTTTAATTTTAAAAAGATTTATTCTATCTTTTTTTTATTTAATTTACTCGTTAGTATAATTTATTATTGTTTTAAAATCATTTCTTTCAAGCACTGATGTTCTTAAGTTACCATCTGAATGTGGAGCTAAAACAGAGACTAATTAGACCAGGCAACATTTTTCCATCTTCTATTGTCCAGTGTTGGTGAGTCTGTGTGAATTGTAGCCTCAGTTTCCTGTTTTTAGCTGACAGGAGGCACCTGGTGTGGTTTTCTGCTGCTGTAGTCCATCTGCTTCAAGGTTGGACGTCTTTAGAGGTATTCTGCATGTCTTGGTTGGAAGCAGTGGTTATTACTGTTGCCTTTCTATCATCTTCAATCAGTCTGCACATTTTCATATCGCATCAACCAGGGTTTTTGTTCCAGACAACTGCTGCTCACTGGATGTTTTCTCTTCTTCAGACCATTCTCTGTAAACCCTAGAGATGGTTGTGTGTGAAAATCCCAGTATCCCAGTTTCTGAAATACTAAAACCAACAACCATGCCACATTCAAAGTCACTTAAATCCTCTTTCTTCCTGATTCTGATGCTCAGTTTGAACTTCAGCAAGTCTGGGTCTTGTCTGTGCTGCAGCTCACCAGTTCGGCCACAGGGTGGCAGTAAAGACGCCGCACAAACAAAGGGGCCACGAAGAAGACTAAACATGGTGGTTCAGGTTGAGTTGAAATGTTTGGAGAGTTTCCCCTCACTGCTGAGTCCTTTGGATGTTTTGGTATTAAATTCCCATCTGGATTCGGTTTTCCACAATGACACAGACACACCAATCATCCTCTTTACTCAGCACCAGCCTCGGGCCTGTAGAAGAACCGGCATTTTGCTGCGGGTTCACACGACCACCGAGGAGGAGATGGCAAGCTGCGAAGGAGGAATCTATCCTCAAGCCGACACCGACTCGGTCCAGCGAGTCCGCCTCTTTACCAGCCGCTACTTTTTTCAGCACCACCGGCTTCAGCAGCTCAGAATCACCGGGACAGTTAGGCCTCTGGAGCCTGTCAACCTAGACCGAGTGGTGCTGGGTGCCCGCAGCCGGCAGACCCTCCGCTGGGCCGGAGCGGAGCAGTTCACCACTGGCCTGTTGGAGCTCTGTCGTTCGGGGCAACTGCTGCTGGCACGGCAGGGAGACCCACTGCTGCTGCCCCATCATCCCTTGTTAGGAACGGACTTGGGACAGGTGAGATTAAGGACTGATAATGAATAACTTCAGTGAGCATATGTTTCGTCTTTGTTTGGGTTGGTATGTGGAGTTTTAGAAGCCCCAGTCAGTTTAGATCTTGCCTGTTTGTTTGAAGTGTTTTCTGCATATGCGTTTAGGTGCAGCTGCAGCAGCCGGAGCTTCTTGTGTTGGAGTGCAGGCCTGTAACACAGGGGAGGATCACAGCCAACACGTCTCTGGTTCTAACAGACTGCTGGGATTCAGTGGACCCCCCAGTGCCCCCCTTGCCCTGCAGACCACCCAGACTGTGCGTCTCAGACTTTGCTCATTATGCAGATGGCCTTGGCGGTGGGGGATCACTCCTCGACAGCAGGAGGCTGTCAGGTTCGGGGTTCTCTGACATCCTCCAGGCGCTGGAGGGCAGGTTGGACATCCGTGTGGTGGACACACAACGATGGCACGAGATCAAAGGTCAGCGGGGGGCGGCTGTGGATGCCGACAGCTGTGTGTTTGTGAGCAAGCAGCTGCTTCTCAGACTGGGGTTGTTCAACCATGAGTGGATAAGGGTGTCCAGGCTGGGTGAATCCTTCAGAGCACACACCGGAGAGACTGATGTCAAGTTGGGCCTCTGTAGAGAGCGACTGGTCTGCGTGGTGATGGTGGATCTAAATCTGAGTCCAGAACTCCAGATCCATGAAGATGTGGGTTTCATATCGGCAACCTTGTGGTTCAACATGACTGCAGGAGAAATGATTCCTGTGAAGAGCAGCACACTTAGGATGAAGGTAATTACATATTTATAACTATTCTTAATGTCTAAGACTTGGATATATGACTGAAAAAGGCCTCCAGGAACATACGTTTCCTGCAGGCGAGCGTGTGACATATGGTTGTCTGTTTGTACACACTTTAGTTATATAGATGCTCGTGTGTCTATGATAGTGTGTGTGTGTCACATGCACAGTGGTGCAAACAAAAGAAGAGGGTTAGTCTCTAGCTGCATCACAGAAACATGAATAAGACCAAAGACAGGCACTGTGACTCTACAGATTCAGCTCAAAAAAAGATGATAGAACAACTAAATGGACATTTCAGTGTTCTCATTCTGTAACATCTTCTCTTAAACTCATTTCCATTTGGGGTTTCTTTCCGTGCATTAATTCGGCTTCTGAAAGCGCAGTCACCTTCTTCCTCTTGTAAAAAACTCATCCATCACTGTGGTTACACATTGTAAAAGATGCAAGAATTACAACCACAAGTCCTCCCAGCAGGACAACCATTCACACCAGTTTAGAAGATATTTAGAAATAAGTGTTTTCACAGGAGAAAAAAAAAACTCAGTAGAAAACCTGAACACAAAGACTGATGCAATATATTCAAAGCAACTGCAGCAGCTGCAGTATTATAGTTGTAGATCATCTAAAAAAAATAACGAGAGTTCTGAGGCATGTTGAGCTTTTTCTGCCAGCGGATCCTTACTTTGCTGTGCTGTTCCTCCTCTTGTCTTTTTGTCTCAGAGGTGGAGGCCACCACCTCCGGAGCCTGATTGTCATCTCTCTGAAAGTCTCTGCCGCTCTGCCTCTCCACCCTTTGCCAGCAAGCTTCACATCCAGCCAGTCGTCTCTCCGTTGTACAACAACCTCAGCTGCTGTGACAACCTGCTGGCCGAACACTTCAGCACACCCAGGTCAGCTGACGCTCTGAGTCACAGGTGGTTTCTGCTCCAACATTACATGAGAAATGACTTGACTTGTCGCTTTTTGTGGGATTTGAGCTTCCAGCCTTCCTGTGAATTGTTCTGTTGTTGTAACCAGCTTGTCCTGACTTTTTGCAGAGTGGTTTCACAGGGAGACGTCCTGACAGTACCAGCTGAAGGACATCCAGACCTGCTTGTAAATAATTCTGAGGGAATCCACAGGTACCACACGTCAAGCAAATACAGCACTGTACACACGTTTTAATACATTAGTAAGCTATAAACTAAATGAGAAATTATTTATTAGTTATTTCCTCATAAAATGCTCAGTGTCTTCTCTGGTAATGATTTTCATCTGAATAAATAGTAAATGAACTGCTGCAATCTCAGTTCTGGTCTGTGACCTTTGAACTCTGTCAGGTGTCTGGTGCTGTTCTTCAAAGTGCAGAAAGTGTGTTCGTCTGCAGAGGGAGAGGAGGAAGGAGAAGGAGGCGCTCATCTGGCTGACAGAGTGCACACTTCACTCTACATGGTAAGCATTGGCTTCATACAGCTCTGGAAAAATAAGAGACCACTGCACAATGATCCTTTTCTTTTAGGTTTTTTATCTTTTAAATGTGCAAGTCATGTTGAACTGAACATTTGTTGTCAACTGCTGACAAGATTTCTCCAAATTTCCCAAATCAAACTGTTGTTCTTTAGAGAAGAACTCTAAAGGTGCAACATGTAAAAAAATCAAAGGTCAGTCACAGAAAAAATAATATCCACTAAAAGCTATGTTTCTATTGGTATCTAATCACTTTGATTAAATAACTGTTATGTCTTTGCTCTCTTAAAATGAGCTGTTTATATCTACTTGCCGTGGGTCCACACAAATGTCAGCTGCCATATTTGTGCCGCCGTTTTTACTACGGTGTCTCTGAATGGACAAACAACTCAGTGTGTGAAGTGAGAGCCCTTTAAGCTTTAAAACTGTAGGACCGGCTTTGTTTGATAGAAGCTAGAGCACCATTTTGGGACAAGTAATGCATTAGAAGGCATGTAGAAGAAGACACATGTACACGGTGTTGAAGAAGTTGCCTGTAGATCACTGGACCAACTTTAAAAGAATTGACTATATCAAAACAAGAGATTGGTGATTTGCAGAGCATGATAAATAAAATAAAAACAAATCACCTGATCACTTTTAAAGTAATGATACCAATGTTTTGACTAAAGAACAATCAGAAATCCGCCTTTGGTGGAATATCCCTGGTTTGTAATCACAGCTTTCATTGCTTTATTGCAGCCTTGGTTTCAGTGACCTGAATCTGTGGGTGATTGTTTTCTCAGGGAGCGTCCACCAACAGCTCTGTCCCCTGCGACTCTGTCGAGGGAACATCTCTGTGGTGTAGCCTTTCTCCTCCAGGACTCAGCAAGACTGTTGACCTCATCAGCGGTATCGTCCTGCCTCACCTGCAGCACAGGTAACTCACCCAAAGCTGTAAGAACGATACAACATTCAGCCACAGCACTGAAACATAATCTGACCTTTCTGCTCTCATGAACCTTGTAAAGAAAGAGATGAATCATGGTAAATGAAGTGATGAGGAAAGTCTTGTTTCTGACTGTAGCAGCTCTCTGTCTGGTTGCACCATCCTCCTGTATGGTCCTTCAGGCAGCGGAAAGACGACTGTGGTCAGAGCAGCGAGTCGCAGACTGAACCTCCACCTTCTGCAGGTGCGACTGCAGCTATGAGATCATTACACGGATCTTACAGTATTGGAAATGCATGTTTTCTGGCTGCTGCAGCAGCCTGTTGCAGTCATGTTTTTCCTGCTGTTCCCTGTGTTTAGGTGGACTGTGTGACTGTTTGCGCTGACACCCCTGCAGCCTCTGAAGTGAAGCTGACATCTGCATTTCAGCGGGCTGAAGCCCTGCAGCCCTGCATCCTGCTGCTCAGGAACCTGCCGCTGCTCCTCAGAGCTCGTGGAGCCGCTGAAGACGATGGCAGAGTCCAGGCAGCGCTGTGCCAGCTGCTCAGCAGCACCCCCACCAGGTCAGTTACTGCGTTTCTTGTAATTATTCAAACAACCAAGATGTCTTTTTGTAACTTGGGTAATCAAATCTATGGATCTATGTTTTTATCTTAACAACACTCAAAGCACTTTACATTGAGTCCATGTGTGCCTACATTCACACATTTTTTAAGGGTTAAGAGCCATTTTCTGATAGGACAGTTTTGTCTATAGACAGTGTGTGTTGTCCTCTATAACAAAACCAACCTCACAGCAGGTGAGGTGTGCAGCAAAAGTTAGCGTGAAGATGTAACTCAGTGACAGAACCAACATCATAACCCTGAATTTAACCATTAAATTTCTGCTTGATCCACAGCGCTATCGCTTATATTATCAACAGTTCTTCAGGAACAGGAGTGTGTAACTCTTTGGGTGAATTGTGATGGATAGTTTACCCTTTAGGTGATCACCAGAAGTTTTCCAGCCATTTGTGTCCGATCCAGGAGGTTTACAATCCAGCTGCAAAATACAGCGTTTATACAGAGGCTTTGTGGTAGATCCACGAGTCCATGATAATACCAGTATTTATCACAGTTTCATTATAAAAAAAGATCACTATCCTCTATTTTCTGCTTCCTGTCAAACTTTCAACCAATCAGAGAGCATAAATTGACTTTAATGTGTAATTATAAGCAGCCAAAGATCAGCAAGTGAGCAGAAAGTTCTGTCTGAAGAAAAATAATGGTCCTGATTGGCTGGAATAAAGCCAAGATGTTTTTGATAGACAGAGGTGCCAAAAACGAGCTGGTTTTATGAGGACAGAATGTAAAAAGAAGCAAAAATAACTGTAAATAGCCAACAACAACTGGAGGCAAAACAGAAGATATAAATAGTTTCTGTTGTGTGTTTGTTTCAAAGCCAATATTTTTTCTCCTGGAAGCCAAGATTTGAGAGAACGATGTGCAGGAGAGAAAAGGCTCGGTCACTGTTGATCTGTGTGTTACTTCTACAAAGTTCTGTTGATAATAATAATAGCTGTTTTCTTGTTTTGGTTGGCCTTTATGCTGCTATATCTATTGATACATTAATTTTACATAATTTTTGCCTCATATTCTGACAATAAGGCTGTCCTGGAAAAGTAATATCTAGATGTTGGCTGGGATTAAAAGAGCTGAGCACTGATTTTTACGTTAAAACCAAAAATAGCTAAATAAATGACGTCTTAGAGTTTTAAGAGTTAAACCTGAAAGTGATTCTGAATCCTGTTTGGTGACAAGGCTGTTGTTGGGTGGACTCGTAGTTGTTCTGAACATAAAACCAGATTTGAACAGGAAGAAGTAGGTTTTTATTAAAATAATATCTCTCTGAATCGTAATCAAAATGCTGATGTGTGTATTCATACAGTTATTTTAGTTAAAGTTACAGTTTTGTGTTTTTTCTGTGGATTTGCAGCATTTTACAGAAATGTCTGTTTTTGTTTCTGCTCAGGTACACACCTAAAGATTCATCTAAAAAAGCTCAGATTCATTCAGTACTGAAAGTTTTTGCATGTAGTAACAAAAAAATTAGCTTAGCGGTGTGTGTGTGTGTGTGTGTGTGTGTGTGTGTGTGTGTGTGTGTGTGTGTGTGTGTGTGTGTGTGTGTGTGTGTGATAGAAATCTGTTCTAGAGTCGTCTTAGCCAACGATTTATTTATACAGTAGCAGTATTAATAAATAGAGTTCTGCTCTTAAGAGAAAACAAAGTAAAGTATTTAACTTTTCTTTTGTAGTTGGAGACCAGTTTTAATTCCTGTCGAAGTGGAGATCATTTAAATGTCTAGTGTTTGGCGCTAGAGTTAGAAACCAAAGGAGATGTTTGCACACGCTCAGCAAGAGCTGCTGCATTTGCAGTAAATCCACAAGACTGTTACTCATTAACGAATCTCCCTGGAAATTTAACATGGCCGTGTTTGTGTCTCAGTGTGGTTGTCGTGGCAACAGCCTGCCGATCTCGCGATCTCTCTGCCGGTGTCATGGGGGTGGTTGTCCACCAGGTGGAGATGGAGAGTCCCACAGAGGAGCAGCGCCACTCCATGTTGGTCAGCCTGAGCCGAGAACTTCCCCTGGGCAGAGACGTCAACCTGGAGAAACTTTCCAAACTCACCGCAGTACGTGATGGTTTTCTTCAGTCAGTGCTCTACTACAGGTTTAAGGAAATAAAATGTAACTGGAATTAGACAAGAAATTTCTAAAAACGTGTTAAATTCTGACAACTTTGACACCAAAACAAAAGATGCAACATCTAAACTTCATTAATGAAGACTTGTCCAGCGAAACAGCAACAACTTTCGCATTTATGCTGCTCTCTTTGTTTCCTCTGAATGTTTGGATCAACATATTCATAACTGGTTGAATTATTACAGGAGAGAAAAGATAAATTAATAGTTATTGGTCCAAAGTGGTGGTTATCATGACACCTAGTGACACAAATTGTGAACTACAACCAACTGAATGCCCTCATTGTAACAGCCTTTTGGCTGTAACATGAGACTGCAACACGTCTTTGTGTCTAAGGCAGAGGTCCCCAGCCCTGGTCCTCGAGGCCCACTATCCTGCAGGTCTTCGATGTCTCCCTGCTGCAGCACTCCTGATTCAAATTAAACGCCTCTCTGACAAGCTCTGCACAAGTCTGCTAATGACCCATTAATTTGAATCAGCTGTGTTGCAGCAGGGAGACATCTAACGCCTGGTACACACAACGATTTTTGGGCTATTTTTGTCCCGATTTTGCCTCTTCCCAACCTCCGACAGCAAACGCCCGATCATTGTGAGAATTCCCTGTCCAATCATCATTTGGTCTGTGGTGTGTTAGTGCTGTGCAGATTTGTCCCAAAAATCCGCTCTGAAACAGGTCGTAGCCGACAATGGGGAATATTGACCATGTTCAATATTTCAGAGCTGATTTCCGAGGAACTTCAACTTTAAAGCTTAAAATAAGCACAAAGAATTTTTTGCCTTTAAACTTTTTGTAGTAATTCCCTGAAACGAGCAGAGTAAGTCAGGAACGAGTTTTCATGGAGTGTGCGCTTGTTTCCCAGTGTGGAAACATCCACAGACGCAACGGCTCAGATGAACACCGCAGGTCACCCGCAGACTGTGACTCATGATATATCTGGTTGTTTTGAAAAAAATGCAAAAATTACGTAAACATTGAATAAAATAATTGTCTGTGTTAAATAATCAATGCGACAATAACGTGTCAACTTGTCCAACTCTACTGTTTTCATAAAGGGTAATAAAGGTGGGAACAAGCGCGACCATTAAAATAAGAAAAAAACATTTTAATTCAGTTCATAAGGGACAATGTGACCATGTTGATGGTGGACGGCTTGTGTGTCCCTCCTGTCTGTCAGGGGTTCGTGTTGGGCGATCTGAATGCACTGCTGGTTGAAGCTGGACGAGCTGCCTGCAGGAGGCTGATCCACACCTGGTGAGACTTAGTAAAGACTTTGTTTAATGTGCTGCTGTTTGTGCATTTCAGACAGCAGATGTTTTTAACCCTTGATTTCTTATTAACTAGGCCTATTTGTTCATCCTCCTGTCTAAAGTAAGAAACCCAACATTAATTAAGTATATCATCACAGCTGCAAGTGTTATATGTATGATCTAGATCTCAAATGAAAGCTGAGATGTGATTACTACAGAAGTAATCAAGATATGTTACTGTGTCAGAGTAAATTCACCTGGAACACAGTAGAAAATGTAAATATTATCTCCTCCTAAAAAAATAATAAAAAAAAAACATTGCTTTGAGTGAAAACAGAGGATAGCAGCCCAGTTAGGAATAAGTAAAGTAATATCTGATGAAGAACTGTGCAAAAAACAAGCTAAAAACTGAACTTGAGCAGTATTCCAGGTGTTTTAACAGCGCTGTTACACAGGTAAATATCTCAGGAAGCCATCAGCTGACATTGATGATGGACCTCTATCTATGGTCAGAGTCAGGAGGATCCAGGGATAGCCCCCACATTCAAATTAAAAACACCACAAGGATCCAGAAAGAAGTGAAGAGTAGTCTATGATAGGGAGAGTAAATACTTCACTATAAAACCTCCTTCATCTCCATGGAAACCAGAAGTAAAATTTCTTCCACATCCAACAGTGACGACAGTGATCAGCAGAGTCTCTGCTTTCATGGGACTCCTGGTTTGTGTGGTCTGCTTGAAGTGGAGAAATTAGCAGAAGCTCTAAAGTGGACATTTCTGGTCTCATGTTTTTTCATTCCCATATAACTGCTTAGGGTTTGAACTGTGTTTAGTTCAGATGCAAATGCTTGGTAGAGTCTTTTAGCTGAGTTTCTCCCGTCATTTTGATATACATGTTAGGATTGGGGCTTCCCATCTCATGCTGTACAGGGGGCTCTCGTCAATGTTAAGATCCATATTCTAGTTCTGACAAACTTGTCTTCAGTACTGAGTATTTAATTCACTCTTCTAGTTATAAACTAATGTTTTTTTGCCAGGATCATGACCACAAAGTTCTGTCATTTCTCCAGTCGTGGTCGGCAGCAGGAAGATCTGTGCTCCAGTGGAGTGACCATCCTGAGCCAGGACTTCACCTCTGCCCTGGAGAACCTGCAGGAAGCCCAGTCCAAAGCCATCGGAGCTCCGAAGGTGACACAAAGCACAACATGATGAGCCTTGAAAGATTTCAGATGCAAACGGTTTCATTTACAGTCTAATTGGAAAAGGTTTCAGGTAAACTAGTGCAGAAACAACTCTATAACACATTTTATTCCTCATACAATATTTTCCTGATATTTTAGCCAGTTTGCCTCAGATTGGCGAATCTGTCCATCTTTCCATCGGAGAGACTCTGCTTCTCTGAAATGCTCTTTTTATGCTTAGCCATGTTACTCACCTGTTGCCAATTAACCCAATTAGCTGTCAAATGCTCCCCCAGTTGTTTTGAATTTCTACCAATTACCTTTCTAGCCTTTTTGTTGCCCTTGTTCCAACTTTATTAAATTTTGCTGCCGTCAGATTCAAAATGAGCCCATATTTTCCATTAAATGGAGAAATGTCCCAGTTTCAACATCTGATATGTTTTTTTATGTTCTACTGGGAATAGAAAATATAGGTGGATGAGATTAACAGATCATAAGATATTAACTGTTTGATTTACATTTTATTTTCAATTTACACAAATTTTTACGAGATTTTTTTATGCTTCCAATTTTTTGGGAATTGGGGTTGTATTTAAGATTCTTTACTCTCCACTTGCGCATCACTTTGCTTGAAAGCTGTAAAAAAAAAGAAAGAAAGAAAGAAAACATGCACATCTCTGCAGCTCCATGTCCATAGTGATGATAAACAACTCATTAGCCTCATAGCATAATTGTCCAAGTCATATTTTGGCTGATTTGTGGTTTCTGTCTAACTGTATTCTCCTAACGTTGCTGACTGATGTGCATAATTTCCTGTAAAATTTTTAAATATGACTTTGAGGCTAACGAGCTGACGCTGTCTGCAGCTGGAAACCCAGCCACTGGAAGAGCCATGCCCAGTCAAAGCGAACTGAAACACCACTGATTTCCAGCAGGTGGACACTCATCGGTGAAAAAGTGCAACAAGTGGTCCAGCAGCAGTTTGTAGTGGTATCACAGTTAGGTGTAACCATTAAAAACCATCTCAGGATGAAATGTTAACAGTCATGTAAAAAAGCACAAAGCAGGTTCTAATCTGAGCAGGTTGACTTTAAACACAGTGGGTTATTTTTTTTGTTGCTTCTGTGTTTTATTTATTCGTTGTCACTTTGGCCTCCTGTGTTATGTAACTTTACTCCATCTCATGCTTAAACCTCGTGTAAACAGATCCCCAACGTGCGCTGGGAGGATGTTGGAGGACTGCAGCATGTCAAGAGAGATATCCTGGACACAGTTCAGCTTCCTCTGCAGCGTCCTGAGCTCCTGTCCCTGGGCCTGAACCGGACCGGAGTCCTGCTGTATGGACCGCCTGGGACAGGGAAGACTCTGTTAGCCAAAGCTGTGGCCACCGAGTGCTCCATGACCTTCCTCAGGTGGATGATGAGGAAATACAATCACACCAAGCAGTTCTTCATTAAATCTCTTAAATAATGTTTTCAGAATTAATTGGTTATCTGTTACAGAGCTAACTGTCATTCATGATATATTTCAGTGTTTTATTTCCTTTTGTGCATTTTGTTCAACATTTCTGATTCTGTGGTTTTCCAAAGTGCAAATGTTGTTGTTTCTTTTGGTTTCAGTGTTAAAGGTCCAGAGCTCATCAACATGTACGTGGGTCAGAGTGAAGAGAACATCCGAGAAGGTTTGTGTTTGTGATCCTTCTGCTTCACTTTCACTTCATTTCTGTGTGAGTAATGATGAATTTACTCGTCTTGTTTGGTCATTTAAGATATTTGTTGTAATTTATTTGGTAAACATTTGGTTAAATATTTTGTTAAGTGGTTTCTTACCTTTTTCTTGACTCCTGCAAGTACACATGCACATAAATCAAAAGCATGTTCTCCAAGCGTTATTGGTTTTGGAGATTTCCTTTCCAGAAATATTTTGTTTCGATAACCTCTGTGGGGCATAAAAAGACGATCTAAACAGACTTTTGGTTTGTTTCTTTCCAGCCTGATTCAGTTTTGCACTGTCACATGTCCATAAAATTCTCCTCATTTTACATTTCTTCATGTATGTGCTGTTTCCAGTGTTCCACAGAGCGCGCTCGGCAGCTCCGTGCGTCGTCTTCTTTGACGAGCTGGACTCTTTGGCTCCCAGCAGGGGGCGCAGTGGAGACTCTGGAGGGGTAATGGACAGGTCAGTGTTTAATCCTCTGATTCCAGGTCGGTGGTCAGCGAGGGATCATCCAGAGCTTTAATTTGAATCTGTGTGTACTTAATAGAACCTCAGCTCCCGCACACCTCTTCTTACTGCTCATCATTATCCCTGCCTATAATACTGTGCATTATATCTTTATTTATTTATTTTTCTTTTTGGAGCAGCATCCATGAAGTTAAACTGAATCTCTCTGTGCAGAGTCGTGTCTCAGCTGCTGGCCGAACTTGACACGCTACACTCGTCTGCTGGGGTTTTTGTGATCGGAGCCACAAACCGTCCAGACCTGTTGGACCAATCACTGCTCAGACCCGGCAGGTATGGGGCCGACACACGATCACAGCAACATTTGAATCACATCACAGCTGTTACTTGACCTGAATTTACATATCGGAGGTTAAACAAGAAAAAAAGGAAAACCTCATCACAGATACATGCAGGAGGAGGAGAAAAAAACATTTTTCTTGTTTATGAAATGGTATTTTACTTACTGCAAACAAAAAAATTAAAAAATAAATTAAATTAAATTACGGGTGGCATTCAAAATAATAACTTCCTTTTGCTTTGCTTTTTGACCGCAGCCTATTTTTCTGAATCACTCTTTAAAAATATAGCAGACATGCTGGGTGGGCAACAAACCATGTTTCTGAACAGCTTGATATGACTGAGAGCTGTGCACTGGTTTGCTGAATGTACACTGGTTTGCTGAATGTACACTGGTTTGCTGAATGTACACTGGTTTGCTGAAT
>JBAFTA010000005.1:5131209-5153760 GCA_036919975.1 Melanotaenia parkinsoni
ATAGAATTTTTATTTATTATTACTTTTGTCAGATTCAAGTTATTTCTGTGACCATTTTGAGTTTTTCTTTCATTAACTGAAGGGTACTTAAAAGCCATGGGCCCGCTGCTCCACCCTGTGCTGAAACCATGCTGGTTTTAGCTTAGGGCTGAATGGAATATAGACCTCCTGAAATTTTAGACCTAATAGTAGGAACCTTGTACCAAAACTGCTGGACTTTTATCACAAGCCCATAAAATATGGGTCAGACTGCCTTCTTTAGATTGAAACTTTAATTTATCTGTTAAACTGTTCGATAGTTTTTCTCTTGATATTGAAACACGGTTTTTAAAGTAATCCCATCAAAATTCTGCACAATATGTGCATACAGGCTTGCATATTTGGATTATTTACTGTGTAGTAAAAGTTAAGCTGTTGAAAATACTGACCCCCATGCTTATTTGGGGGCAAAACATTTCTTGTCCTTCTTTCTTTAATAAAGCTACACACGTGCCACCTAAAATTAAGGCTGAACTTACTTTCAGTGAGGCAAATCATACAAAGAAGTTTGATTGCCAAATTAATTTCTGGTTTTTGTTTATAAACTAGGGTTATTTCAGTTGGTCAGGTCCACGTTCAACAACCTTGTGTTGTTAAAAATGCATGTATTGAATCAACCCATTTCTACCATAAACAGGTATTTTTCCTTTTCTCTCCTGATGGCATGAGCATATTCCAAATGTCAGGATTCATCCAGTTCTGAAATTATTCAGCGAACAGGGTATTGCAAAAGCTTGCCAAATAATGCTTCATCATATTTATTTATTGATTTATGTATTTGCTTGGTTGGTTATGCATGCATACAAAAGTGAATTTTAACATTAATTTTAAGTTTCTCTGTTTTAAAACGAAGAGTGACCTGATTGTTATTATTGTAATATGACTATAGTAAAGTAACATTTCTTAAATAAATGCTATTTCTGCTTGTGCTTTTTGTCTCCTTTTTTTAACGTTAGTTATGGTGGTGGGCCTCCTCGTTTTGGTGGTGGTGGAGGAGGAAACAGAGGTGGACCTCCTCCAGGAAAGTTTGGCAACCCTGGTGAGAGGCTGCGAAAGAAGCACTGGAACCTTGATGAACTTCCAAAGTTTCAGAAGAACTTCTACCAGGAGCACCCAGATGTCACACACAGACCAATTGTAAGACATGTTGGTAGATATGTCCCATCACAAAGTATTGTACTGACATTCAAACATGATTCATGGAAATTTTTATCTTATTCCTGCCCAATTCCAGCAAGAAGTAGAACAGTACCGAAGAAGCAAAGAAGTTACAGTCAAAGGCAGAGATTGCCCAAAACCAATTGTAAAATTCCACGAAGCTGCATTTCCAAGTAAGGCAAAATTCCTAAATAGTTCAGGTTATTTTTGGGGGGAAACAAGACCCATTAATAAAACCTGAATGTCTTGTCCCTTTAGGCTATGTCATCGATGTGATTGTCAAACAGAACTGGACTGAACCAACTCCAATCCAGTCTCAGGGGTGGCCTGTTGCCCTGAGCGGGAAAGATATGGTTGGCATCGCTCAAACTGGATCTGGGAAAACTCTTGCAGTAAGTGCTGTTCAGCTGCTCCTTTTCTTCTCAAGGCTTTTAAAAAACACAATGTGCCTCAGACCAGAAAGTAACTAGAATGCTCTAAAATGTGAAATGACCATTTTAAATATTATGCTGCATTCAGCTGAGGGTACACTACCAGTCAATGGTTTGGAGACACTTTCTCATAAATCCAACGAGTAAGTGTGTCCAAACTTTAGTTTGGTAGTGTAACTTTTAGAAGCACTGATGTACTGTTGGGTATTATAAGTTAAGTCACATCAAACTCACATGTTACTTTCTTTTTTTTTTTTTTTTTTTTTAGTACCTTCTGCCTGCAATTGTCCACATCCAGCATCAGCCATTCTTGGAGCATGGAGATGGACCCATTGTAAGTGGTACTATGTATGTTGTTGTTGCAAAGGATGACTTAAAATGATAAGCAACAATTGAGGGAAGGAATTTTTCATTGGATAAAAAGTTTTTACTTGAAGTCTTCATTTATATTATTTGTTCTTGAATAAAGTTATTGTGAAAGGAAGTGATGCACACATATTGGTTTATAAGATTAAAACAATTTTTGCTTTTCTTTTTTCCCGAAGTGCTTGGTGCTGGCACCAACCCGTGAGCTAGCTCAGCAGGTGCAACAGGTAGCCGCTGAATACGGCAGAGCCTCTCGCCTCAAAAGCACCTGCATCTATGGTGGTGCACCCAAAGGACCACAAATCAGAGACCTTGAGAGAGGTATGCTTGCTTTGCTACTCAGTATATACACCACTCACAAGGGAGTAAGTAAGGGATAACAACTTTCAGGAGGAATTTACAGAAAATGTGAAAAAGTTGTTAATGCTACACTTACATTATGAATGTAAGACATTTAAATAGAATCATGTGATGATGATTTCTTCATCTCAGTCAATTTATTTAAACAAAAGCTAACAGTGGATATAACGCAACATAAAAATGTTAATGTCTGAATAACTTGTCACGTGTTGGGTGCCGTCTTGGTTTGACTATGTCTAAATGTGAATATTATGAATAAGGGGACTTTTTAAATACCATATTTTATTAAACCAGCACATTAAGTGGTCGATTCATGGTTCATACACTTAATACTTAAACAGTAAAAAGTTGAACCTGTGCATTCAAAAGTTTAGTGAAGGTCATTTTCACCTGTAAAGCTTATAGTTAATTTTAGGTTCATCAAAAAGCCAAATATCCCTAAATTTCTGTGTGTTTCAAACTTCTGTTTTATGATGAAGAGTTGATTGGTTTTTAAGTATACATTGGTATTTCTTGTTTCTGTTAAAGGTGTAGAGATCTGCATCGCTACTCCAGGTCGTCTCATCGATTTCCTGGAATGCGGTAAAACTAATTTGCGTCGTTGCACGTATCTGGTGCTGGATGAAGCTGACCGCATGCTGGACATGGGCTTCGAACCTCAGATTCGCAAGATAGTGGATCAAATTCGGGTAAGAAATTCTACTGGTTTATACTTAGCAGACAATTGACGTTATTTTTGTGGCAGTCTGGGATTAAATTATCAACACTATTGTCTTGTTTTGTTGACTGTTTTAACATAAGTGTCACCTGGCAAAATACAGCTATCCACCAGAAGATGGGAGTTATTTCATAGCCTAACAAACTCCTCACCCCAACTATTCATTCAGAATCTCATTTCTTTCACCAGCCAGACCGTCAGACCCTAATGTGGAGCGCCACCTGGCCCAAGGAAGTTCGTCAGCTGGCTGAGGACTTCCTCAAGGACTACGTCCAGATCAACATTGGAGCGCTGCAGCTCAGTGCCAACCATAACATCCTTCAGATAGTTGATGTTTGCAATGATATGGAAAAGGAGGACAAGTGAGTCATTGACCTCCACTTTTAATGAGTGCTTAGCCATAAATGTTGGCATAAAAATGCAAGTAGTGAACTTTTAAGGCCCATTTATGCTGATACACAGACAGACTGGCAGTTTTGTCCATTTCCTGCATTTGTTACACGCGTAATTTGGTCCGGTTTCACAGAACGTAGCCATTCGTCCTTTGATGCAGAAGATGGAGCAAGGCGGCGAAAAAGAAAAAGAAGGAAAGGGTCAGGATGGCAAAAAATGGCAGAATAAGAATGACGACAAGGACAACGAGTGTAGAAATTGCGTGAGCTTTAGAAGAAAGTGAGTGTTTAGGGCGTGTTGGGCGGTTGGAAAAAAAACTTTATAACAATGCATTACCGCCGCGAAACGGCGTCTGAAACCGACGTCGGCTCACAGGAGTGAATTCTGACCTGCCCACTGGTGGAAGAACAGACTTAATAACGTAATAGATGCACAGAAGTATGAGGATGTTGAAGTATGACAATGCTGGGGACAGACGTCCATATTTACGTATGCAAAGGAGCATAAATGGCCTTTACTTGGCCTTCATCAGCTTCTTTTAATGTTTAACATCAGCACCTACAACTAGATTTTTGCTGTACTTGTGTCCTGAAAGACTCAGTTATTTTCCATATTGACTAAATGCTGTAGTAGCGTTTTTTTTTTTTTTTCTTTAACCTCAAGTTTGTTCTCTACTCAGACTGATTCGTTTACTGGAAGAGATCATGAGTGAAAAGGAGAACAAGACCATTATTTTTGTGGAGACCAAAAGACGTTGTGATGAGCTCACCAGGAGGATGAGGAGAGATGGGTAAGGATCTCTAATCCTTTATTTTAATAACATTTTTCACTTCTAAGGTTAAGCTAGGCCTCAGTGCTTTTATTTTGTTGACCATTACACACTGCCAGCCCAGCCTAAACAAACTTTTCCATGTTTTTGTCCATCTGTCGTAGGTGGCCAGCAATGGGAATCCATGGAGACAAGAGCCAGCAGGAAAGGGACTGGGTCCTTAATGGTAAGACTAAATGTGATATTACATTACAAGTTATGGTTAAGAAAAAAATAGGTGTGGTTTAGGCTGATCTGTATGTCCGTTATAACTCTCCCTTTGTTTTCAGAGTTCAGATACGGCAAAGCTCCGATTCTCATTGCTACAGACGTGGCCTCTCGTGGATTAGGTCAGTATGACACTTGGCAGAACCAGTGTATTATCAGTGTTACACCTATTTTAAAGAAAGTGCTTTGCTTTCTTTAACTTTTTATGCATTTTCTGAGTTTTTCCTCACCTTAAGGTGGAGTCTTTGTGGCAGGCACTAGGCATGACAGTCCCAGGCCTCGAGAGGGAGAAGGATGACATATTGGAATTGCTCAACTGGCTTGCCACCCAGTGGGCCTAGAGAGGTGAAAGCTCTTGTGTGCCAGTGATCTTCAAAAGGCTGTGTGGCTAAGCCTTTGTCTTTGACATGTTGAAATACACGCATCTGTTCTCTGTCCATGGATCTCATCTGAAAAATGCCATCCAGCTGTTTCCAACTCAAACATGTAAAAAAGTAAAAGATATGCTTGATGCTGTGACTTTGGCCTTGCATGCAGCTGTCTTAGAGAGCGCCAAATTGCAAGTCACTTGTTTGAGATTTGGAACAATTGTTATTATTCGGAGCTTGTTATTACGTAGCATGGGTGTCAGCTTCTCTAAGCTTGCAGTTGGTTCCTTTCTCGTCAAAGTGGAGCTGGATTTCTTTAAATGGAGAGAGCAGTTTGAAATATTTTCTCTGAAAATTGATGAGACCTGGCACATGTGTTTTTTAGGGGATAGTGGGAACATTTAAGTGAGAGAAGAAAGAGAATGAGACAGCTCAAACCAAAGTTCCTCCCTCGCCTGCGTTTTATAGTCATGTCAAGACCTGCCAACGAGAGACATTTTCTCAAGTGAACACTGGCTTCTTGGAAGATCTTGCCTTGATGAAACTGATGAAGGGGTGGGGTGGAGGGTGGCTTTGTTTTTATGCTCGCTTAGGGGTCCCACATGGTTTAATGTTTGGGCCTTTTTTTTTTCATGTTTTTTGAAGGGGTCCCAGTTCAAATTTGCACTTGGTCTATTTTGTCTTGGCAAGACTTGCAGTGCGGCCTTTAATACCAAGCTTCTTTTGAGACTGTACTGGGAAAAACCTGGACCTGCAAAAATGCACCACTCAGTGGTCCTATATTGGCACATGAGGAGGCCCCAGTGCATATCGTGGCCCGACTGCGTAGAAGCTCCTGGATGTCACTTGACAATTTGTGAGGGATTTCGCTGCATTGGGAAAGGACTAGTGAATGCATACTCCTTTATGGTAAGACTTGAATCCATCCTTTTCTCCCTTGGTAACAAAAGGGAGAATGATGTCTTTGGATCTTTTTGATTATGGTAAGCAACCGGAGTGTGCATCGTTTCTCTCTTCCCACAGTAGTATTCCCAGTGGAGTAGATGTGTATATACAATCATTTGCTGCTTTTGTTTTTTTTTTGTTTTTTTTTCCTCTAACATGTTTTTCCTCCACAGCCTAATGACCACTTTTCCTCCCCTAGCGCTCACAGTTGCTAACTTTTCCCTTTGATCTGGCTGTTGTGGTGTGCAAAATCCTGTGTGGCCTCCATGTATTGTTTTGCCACACTGCAACACTTTCACAGATGTGGAGGATGTGAAATTTGTCATCAATTATGACTACCCTAACTCCTCTGAGGATTATATCCACCGCATTGGACGCACAGCCCGAAGTCAAAAAACGGGCACGGCCTACACCTTCTTCACCCCCAACAACATGAAACAGGCCAGTGACCTGATCTCTGTGCTCCGCGAAGCTAACCAGGCCATTAACCCCAAGCTGATCCAGATGGCAGAGGACAGAGGGGGTAAGATGTCACACTATGTGGAAATAATTTGGTCTGACCATTTATACCAGGGTTGTCAAACTCATTTGAATTCAGGGGCCACATACTTGATGTAAAGTGGACCAGTAAAATAACAGCAAAATAACATAAGTAACAAACAACCTTTGTTTTAGTGCAAAAAATACAAGTATGTTATCAGGATGTTTACCTTAAAGACATATCTTTTTTCAAAACAAATTATGAACCTGCATTTTCTTGAGAAACATAAGCCCAGTTTCAACTTTTATTTTGTCTGTCATTTACACATGCACTTAAGCTAGATTTCTACTAGTGAGGTGTGCATGTAGTAAGGCCGGTGTAGCTGACGCTTTGGAAATGTGCTCTCGTACTCGAGCGTAGGGTTATGGCTTTGTTTCTCATCCAAATGGCAGTAGGGCTTGAACCAGCTGGTAAACTCCACAGGGCAAAGTTATTTCAGTGGTTACTGCAGTTCCAACAGGTATTTCCTGTTTTAGAACAATGGCAGCCAACACGGGACAGTAAATTCACAAGCTCCTCGATCAGCCTCTCATCTGCTTTGTCTATTCTGTGTTGTCTTAAAAAATCAGCGAGAAGATCCGGAAGTCTGGAAACACGTAATCAATAACTGACCAATCACAGAGGTGTAATTCCATGTAGCAGAAGTGTACGTCAGGTCTGGAAGAGGTGGGCGTCAAACCTCCGCAGAGCCTGCGGTGGTGATGCCGTAACCGACCTTAAACATCTGCTTAGTAATCTTGACCAACTGGAGTGACTCACCTTGTCTGTAAACTGTATAAAAAAAATGTATAACAAGTAGGGCTGGGTTTTAAAAAAAGTTGATTAAATCAAAATGAACTTTTATGTAATTAGTCCAATATCAATTCATATAAGTATAACCTTTTTATTATTATTATTAAAAAAAAAAAAAGAAAGAAACATTTGCTTTTCTGGTGACAAGTAACCCTACTTTCACGTGACTGACGTTGGCAAGAGCATATACACACACAACGGAAAGCTCACCTGTATCGCTTCTGTCTAAAATCGGCTTCTCTCGCCGGAATAATTCCAAGTTGAGATTTTTTTCTTTCACTGTTGAATTACATTTACCTGTGAACTATTTAGCAGCTTATTACCTCTCATATTAGTAGCTAACGCTAAGACCATGGGCTCCACCATGTTCAACAAACACTGAATGATTTGGAAATAAAATCTTATATCAAAGGTCATTCTTTCCATCTTGAATATGTCATGAATTATGTCAATCCACTCCTCCACCATAGGTTTTTCTGGTTTTGACCACTTACTTGTTATGGCTTCCCTACAAGTAGCACTTAATTGCCAATCAGGAATATTGATTTCAATATTTTACACACCTCCTGCCATAAAAGGGAACAAAATTAAACAAGATCAAAAGATGTAAAAATGATTTGCTTCAAGGGATCCACGCTGTCTTTTTAATGTTTAAACAAAAATATGCAACCTCATGTGGACAAATTAGGAATTACTGTAAACATTAATTCATATAATGCCTTTTGTAAATTCTACAATAAAATCCATAAAAGCAATGACAACAAATTTTAAAATGAACACAATTTCTTTTTAATTGTGTTTAAGCTGAGACTTAATGTCTTCCATGTCGTTTTACATTCACCAGATTCACTGGGGGCCAGATTGGACCCTCTGGGAGGCCCCCAGGCCAAATGTTTGACACCCTTTAATTATAGTTGATAAAAGAAACAAATGAGCCAGCTTGACACCAGAACTGCTTTGCTTATTAAGGTGCATTTGTATCATAGCTTCAGTGTCAAACCCCCTCCAACTCTGTTTTTTTTTTCTCTTTTTGTTGTTCTTGTCTTTTTGTCATGCAGGTCGTGGTAGGGGGGGAAGAGGTGGCTACAAGGATGACCGCCGGGATAGGTATTCTGGGGGTGGGAGAAGTAACTTTGGTGGTAGTGGCTACAGAGACAGGGACAGTGATAGAGGGTTTGGCGGTGGGCCAAAGACTGCGTTTGGTGGCAGCAAGGCTCAAAATGGCAGCAATTATGGAGGTAACAGTGGTAGCTCCAGTGGTAGCTATGGCAGCAACAATTACACCACCGCAAATGGACAGGGTAATTTTGGTGGTCCACCAAACCAGGGGGGCTTTGGTAACCAAAGCTTCCAAGGGCCCCCTCAGTTCGGTGGCATGCAGAGGCCTGCTCAGAATGGCATGAACCACCCACCGTTCCCATTCAACTCTCAGCCACCACCACCACAAAACCAACAGCCTCCACCACCACCGATGGTGCCCTACCCCATGCCACCACCGTTCCCACAGTAGATGTTCACATGCTATATGGAACTAACATTTCTTCTGTTTAGTCCCAAAATCTTGCAGTATAATTATTATTATTATATTATTATTACTATTATCCTTTGTACTGTTAAACTTTTTGTTTTGCTTACAGCAGGGTTGGAATTATTACAAACATCCCGAGCATTAAACGGGGTCAGACATGTCTCCTATAGTGCAACTGAGATTGCTGCACTTTTCCTTAACTGTTTTTTGCTACATTCCTCAGTAATTTATTTTTACTAGGTAATTCAGTGTTTTCAGTTTGTGGTATGTTTTAAGTGATGTTATGAAGATCACATAAAAAGGGTGCCTGTGACCCTTTTAAAATAAAAACAAGAAAATGGGAGTCTAGTCTTGTCTCGTCTGTTCAGGAAGTTTGTGAAGCTGTCATTTTGATGCCTCTGGTCATAAAATGTTAGGTGATTCATGTTTAAGCATATACAGCACATGGAGATTGCAAGCAGTTCAGATTATTCTGGGATTATACGGGAAGAGGGGACCAAAGGGTTTGCACTCGATACAACCAACAGTAAAGTCTTTCAGAGGGCTTTTCATAAACAAAAGGTGCACAGTATAACTTTGGTTTCAACATTAATTCAGACTTTTTATAGCACTTTTAATACAAATCTAGTGTTTCATTAACTTGGTATAATGGAGGAAATAAAATAAGCATTAAAAATCCTTAGCTGTCTGATCCTCCAACAAGCATAAAAAACCACATTTAGGTCTCATTTTAGATTCACTCCATGGAACTAATGAGAAGAGTTGGAAGCACTGGAATAAACATAAAAGATTTAAAGAATTTGACAGGATGAAATTACAACGAAATGATTATGTAAATAAAAATATACTCATTTAACAAGAAGAAAACCAGCTTTAAAAAAATGGTAAAAACACTAAAATGAGTTGTTTTTCTTTTATGTATTTTGATGTCATTTTAATTGCAAGCACAAAATGCATAACTACGGTGGCTTTGTACATATCAATATCCAACTCAACATAGAAAACAAGACTGCATAGAAAAGAATCTGTCAGAAATAAGACGAAATACAATAAAACAATCCAAACAATATACCATAACTTAGATCTTTCCTATTGAGTTAAAATACATCCCAAATATTGGGCACATTACCTTGTACATAGAATAAAGAAAAGCTCATTATCACATCAAGTTAAACTGTTTAAACACATACCAAATCTAATTATTTGAAAATGTAAAGGGGGACAATAAATATTTTTACAGGTTATCGAAAACTGAACATCAATCCAAAAATCGAAAGAGTTTTTACGAATAAAAAAGATGTTCCACTGTTTCGATGAAAGCACTGCAGAATGATCATATAGTCCAACCAATATTAAATTTGTTCAGTAAAAACGTCATTAGATGGATGGCAATTAAAATTTAGAAATTATTTTCTTTTGCTTTTGGTGGAATTGTAAAAGATGGATGCTGAATGATAAGTTTTGGGCTATAATCTTTGAAAAAGAGTTTTCTTTTAAATTGAGATAGAAAGTAATGTTTTAATGAGATTTGTCCTTAAGAGTTTGTTATTACATTTCTTGTCTTTAAATTGACATCCTTCAATTATTAATAAAGGTGTCCTGATTGTATAGAAAGAATAAGTTAAGACCTCTTCAGCCATCTGAATCATTACTAAAGGATTCAGTACTTTCTTGAATTTGTTTTCAGGACATATCACTTCATATTTTCCAATAAACATGTATGATAACTGACTTCCATCAGTATTTAATAAGTGTAAAATGGTCCAAATTCCTTTATCCATCCAGTCTTTATACAAAATTGATTTTCTATTAATTAAAATGCATCAATTGTTCCAACTTGAAGTTGTTTGGGGGGGAAAGTTGTACTGTTTGTGAACGTTTGATCATTTAATTGGTAATTTAGAGATTTCAAAATTACATTTTAGTAAGAATTCAATTCCTCACAACTTTTCTTTAAAATTACCTTAAGGGGAATCATTCAGTTTCATTATAAATAATTGCAGCCATTTTAATTTTATGGTACCATTCATCATATTTAAACTTTCCTCAAATGATTTAACTATCATTTTTCAGGATATACTGATGTTTATTTTTCCAAATGTAATTAAAGTGATTTAGATTTATTTTTTTCATAGAGTTTGCAGATGCAAGCATTGTGTGGGATAAATTAATCGTGAAAGAACTTCTATTTTAGTCAGCAGAATCCATCCAAAAATGGATAGGTGTCTTTGGAGCCAGCTGTTTAGAATCTTTTTGGATTTTTGTATATTATTTTCAAAGTTTTGAGTTTCTCTTTTATTAATGTCTTTAGTAATTGTGATTCTTAAATATTTAACTTTGTTTTTAAGAGGAATATTTAAAAAAGTTGGTGATCACGAATTATCAATAACTCACATTTTGTAATGTTCAAATTTAAGCCAGAAACTTTTGAGTACAATGAGATATGAGAAAGTGCTATAGGAACTTGTAAAATGTTCCTCAAAAATAAAGTTGTATCATCTGCTAGTTGACTTGACATCAGATTCCCATCAAATTCAAAGGTGCAATATTTTGATTGTGATTCATAAAAATTGCCAACAACTCAGTTACAAGAGGAGCAATGGGGATACTGGGCAACCTTGACGGATTCCTCTATTTATATTAAAACCTTTAGTTGTTCCTTAAGGCAAAGAAATTGAGCTATTAATATCAGAATATAATAAAGAAATTAAATTAGTACTTTTTTCACTAATTTGAAGTTTTCTAAAGATTTTAACATAAAAGCATGTTCAACCATATCAAACACATTATAAAAGTCTAAGAAAATTAAATACCGGTAATCTAGTAAATCTAAGTTCAGTCTAATATTATTATGGATCTTTCCTTCAGGAATCTAGACTGAGTTTCACTAACAATCTGTTCTAAACCGACCTTTAATCTGTTCGCAATTACATGGGTAAAAAATGTAATCTGTATTTAATAGTGTAATAGGCCGTAGGTTATCTATACTTCTTTTATCTTTTCCGGGTTTAAGAAGAGTATAAACTTCCATATGTATAAACTTAACTTCACATATGAAAATGTCCAACAGACAGGAAGTGACATCATAACCCGGATGTAAAACATCCAGTTCCGGTTATTCTCTTTTCTATGTGTAATATCCACTGTCCTGTATCTTTTTCAACTATAACTTTCAAGAAATTGCTATAAATTTAGTCAGGACCGTGATAAACTATCAGACCTTTGAAATCACATAGTCACGCGCTTTATTAATATTAGCTAACAGCTGACAAGTTAGCTAACACTCACACATAGCTTCAGTTATCTAGTTCAGTGGAAGTGTCGGATCTCTCACATGGAAATAGTAAACAGTTTACGCTTTATTTGTTTTTATGGGAGGCTATTCAGCGTTTCGACACATGACATTAATGAATATTTTAAATTGGATGCAGTATGCAAGATTCCTGTAGTCAGTAAATACATTTGAACCCATCTTTGACTTCTCTCAGTATCTTGATCATGTTAACTCCATGTGTGAGACACGTCGTGTCGCGACGTTTATCCAGACACTGCACCGTGGGACTCTACAGCACATCGCGGACAGAGGGTTTGGACCAAATCCAGACGTTATTGCAGCTCTGCGTGGACAGATACTATATTTCCCCTGGTGCGATTAACATGCAGCTGTTTCAACGTGGGTTTTCCTGCAACTATGGACCTCTGGGCATGGAGCTGAAGAGAAACCTGCTGAATCAGTGGTGGCTTTCAGTGACCGGCTCCAGATCGCAGGTGTTTGGGATAAATACCCTGAACAGTAGCGAAGAGCGAGCAGCTCATGGACTGAGGATTGTTGACTCTGAACATTTGCAGCGAATACTTGAACAACATGACCTGAGCAAAGAGCAGCTCATTCATGAAGCGTGCAAGCTGCTGCAGAGTTCTCCATATGCGAGGACAAACTTACTTAAAGGTAAACTGCATAGTATATCTGGCATGGTTCCTTTCTTTTCTGCTGGCCAAGGAATTGTTGCATCCTTAATGTGATTTTCAAAACTCAACCTGCTTTGCTTTCATACATTTTGTCACGTGACTTCACTTTCTCCTGAGAACTTACATGAGTTGTGGATTGTTTTCAGGTGCCTTGGAGCAGTTTGTGCCCTCATTAGAGCTGGTGAAGAGGAAGCTACCATTCGGCCTGGCAGAGACGGGGCTGTGTTTCCAGCCTTCAGATGGTTCTGGTTGGTGAGGCTTCGTCTTTTGCACATATTTGCAACATGTGGGCCAACATCAACACACACGTTGATAAAGATAATATGCACTGGGATGCACAGGGGTAGTGGGGTAGTTTCTTCCCCATGAGCTTACATAATAAGGTATATTTGACAGTCAACCAAAATACCCCATCTACTTTTAATCAAGAGGATTTTTGATAAGTGTTTGCATTTTCAGGCTTATGTGTGTTCAGATGGTGGCAGAAAAATTTTTGCAGAGGACCTGTATTAAATGCAGTTTTGGTTTGTTTTGTTTTGTTTTTACCTTTCAGCTCAGCTGAGGTCACTCAAACATCTCTGGTTTGGTTCTGCTCCCCTCGCACGTCTTCCCAGTGGCTGGATCACTGGACACGACACAGGCTGAAGTGGTGGCGAAAAGTGAGTAGTAGTAGATCCTGGTCCTCAGGATTCACTGCCCTAAAACTATGGTGGTGTGGATGGAAATACAAAATGTTTAGCTGAATCATTCAATTATTCTGGCAAATTTAACGTAAAAACTGAATGTAATAAAATTTAGCATTTAAAGGGCCAAAATCAAATGTCAGTGGCCAAAAAAACTGTTTATGTTGGTACTGAAACACTTTACTAAAATAACTTTTTTTTTTATTCTCCTAGAATGAGCCATTTATATCTGCTTGCTCTGGTTCCACATACAGTCCGAGAAGTACTAAAAAAAAATGTAACGGTGGCTTAATGTAAATAAACTATCCATAAGTCTTTGGAAATGTTTACCAATCAAAATCCAAAAAAACTAAAAAAAAAAGATTTGAAAAAAAGACAAAGCCATTATAATTAAAGAGGATGTGAGATACATTATTTATAAAACCAAACTTCTGAACAGAAGTGTTAGAGTGATGTATTTTAGTGCACAGAATCATTTTATGGAACAATCTGGATGAAGAAACTAAAGAAACAAAATCAGTTATTGTGTTTAAAAGATCATTAAAGACACTATGATAAGAAAACATAATGACAGAGGTTCATGTGTTTTGCTGTGTGGCATTGTGTACATGGTAAATGAAATGAAATGCATGTTGGCATGCAGCTGTTTTTAGTTCAATTTAATTTATTAATGGTTTAATTAATTGATCATTTGTGCGAGAAGGACAGATTATATTATGTTTTTCTTCTTTCTGCTCCTTTTTTATTCAAGTGTTTGAAATGTATGTTTGTACTGATTGTTGGGTAGGTGCTAGAGCCCCGTTTGGAACAAGTAAAACCTTAAAAGGATCATAGAAGAAGACACTACACATGTTCACAATGCTGAAGTAGTTACCTGTAGTGCAGTCATCACTGCACCTGAAGCCACTAGATCCACTCACAGAAGAAAACATGTTTGTCTGGAAGAATTTTGGCCATTGACAGCCACCGTCCATTCACTACTGCGCTTTGCATTTATAGTAATTTCTATGGGTGTGTCCTAATTCAGGGTCTGCAAACTTTGGAGTGTGCAGACTACGTAGGCTATGAAGTGCCCTCCGTAGTCTACACACTTCGAAGTACGGTTAACGTTCGTGAAATGGGACAGCCTACCTAGTCAACCACCATTTCCCATTGTAGCAACGTAGGATGTCGAATCACTTAAACGTCTGAAATTACTCATAGGACACTTCATTGGACGTTAAAAATGACCGATAACACTGAGAGTATAAAAAAAAAAAAAAAACACGGTCTGAGGCTCTGTTGTTTTCCAGCTGGTACACCTCATAAAATCCATGAATATCAAATATTACCGAATTTTAATGTCACCATTTAACAAACACGCTTTTAATGTATTTGATTTTGTAACATTTCTACTAAAGTGGAGTTTAAAAAAAACATACTTTTTTTTTTTTTAAACAAAACTAAAACCTAAAACGTACTTTTCCCAGCCTGGTTGCTGATTCGTCACCGTCATGTGCACAATGAATTCTGGGAGAAAAGAGGCGAAGGATGCATCACCAGCAGCCTTCATTTGGGGCCAAACGAAGAGCGGATTTGAAGGGTGGATTCGGAGGGTCCTTCAAATTCTGTGAATTGGGACAGTGCTTCACATACTGCGATGACATGTGGCCGACGAATCTGCACTTCGAAGTGTGCAGACCCTGAATTGGGACACACCTTAAGTCCATCTTTACCACTAGATATCAGTCATTTTTACACACTGCACCTTTACATTTCGGGTCTTTAATAAACAGTTAAAATGGACATGGAAATGTGATGGGGAGCATGAAGGTTTTGTTTAAAATCTTTGTAAATTTAAAGTTTTCTATACGCCTGTTTGTGAATATGCAAAATGATCGCAATCCGGTCATATAATAAGTAATTAGGATACAGCGATTATATACTAAATTTGGCAAGATTGGCTTTTGATTTGATTTTTAGTGGAGAATTGAATCTGTATCCTAAGACGTGCTGTTGACCTCTTCACCAGCTTGCTCTTGATGGGTTTTTAAACCTGGTTAACTAAAAGTAAAATCAGAAGCCTTTTGTTTCACATCTCCTTTCAATTTATTCAGTTTGCCCTGAGCCCGTCAGACTTCAGCAGCAGTGAGGTCCCACAGGAGGAGCTTGAGGAGTCAGCAGTCCGTGGAGTGAAGATCTTGTACAACTTCCCGTGGGGACAGGAGACCCTGGAGACACTGTGGAGCCGAGGAAGCACAGAGCTGCTGCACACACACAACGAGGCCCGCTCCAAACTGCAGGTCAGTCTACTTCCTTTATTTACTGTCGCTGGTTTCATGTAAGTACGACATTGTGCGATGGCAGCTCAAAATGTTCAATCATCCTTAATATCTGGAGTTGTCAATATTTGTCTGGTGTAGCTATAATAATAGTAGATTTTATTCACATGACACTTTTTAAAATAATTTTAAAAACTCCTTCACATTAAGAAAGGCACATAATGCAATTATGAAATATAAATCACTTTCTTATAAATCTTTAGTTCCCCAGGAAGCTGCATCACTTTTACAGCAGAATTTTGCTTTACAGTAAAGTATCTTGTTCTCAACATTTCATAATTAGAATTACTTAAAAATAGGCTTCTAGGAGTATCTAAACATAGCATTGTGTAAGACACACTCAGGTTCTTACCATATAAGGTTCTTTGTCCTGGAGACTGGACTCACACACGAACATCCTATATTCATGACTCAGGAATGTCTTGGGCTAAAAAGTATGGAAGACCACCACCCTCATTTGGTCTGGGGGTTTTTCTACGATTGGCTTCAGAGACCTCACAGAGATGCATATCAGATGTTTACAATGTCACTTTTTGTAATAAACCATCATTTTTACATAAAGCTGATGTCCGGAGCTCTTCTTTTTCCTGAAAGTATTTTTGTCACGTCATAAGCTTAAAGTAATTTACTACAAAATAGTATGATCCATAGAAGAAGATCTTCATATGATGAAGTCATCATATCACAGAAGCGGCTATGAAGACACCAAGGACACCAAAGGGGAAACAACAGTACGGCACCGAGAGGGGAGAAGTTGTCAACCAGACGATGGCTTCACAAAACTACAGAATGTTATCAAGGACAGTAAACTACAAAATGGCGCCACAGACTCTTTCTCCACATCACCTGCTTCCACAAAATAAACCACACAATGGCATCCCGAGCCAGAAAGTACTCCACAACAACAGCATTGCGTCACACAACAGCAACTAGATTTCAACACTGTGACAGGGCGGGAGATGAGACAAGAGTCAACATCAGACTGACTTTCTGGCCAGAGGGAGCTCAGAGAGGAGACAGGATCCATCCATCCATTCGTACATCATGTTCCAGGTGTACCCTACTGGGATATTCCCGCAACACCTCCTTAGGGAGGCATCCAGGATTCATCCTAACCAGATCCCCCCAATCAATTCATCTGGCTCCTCTCCATGAGGAGGAGCAGCGGCTCTACTTCAGGCTTCTCACCTTATTATTTTCTCACCATGTTATACCCGTGATCTTGTTCAGCTCGTGGCCATAGGTGAGGGTAGGGCTGCAGATTGACCAGTAAATTGAGAACTTTGCCTTTTGGCTCAGCTCCTTTTATCACAATGGCATACGGATGCAGAACCCACATCTCTGCGGACGGCGTACAGATCCACCGGTTCCTCCCTTCCTTGTTAACAAGTCCCTGAGATACTTCAACTCCTCCACTTGGGGCAGGACCTCATTCTCAACCCAGAAAGAGCACTGTACCCTTTTCCAACTGATAATGTCAAGGCATTTTGGTTAAACACATATAAATCCCTGTAGTCTTGTAAGAAACTGAAATGGCTTTTTCCTCAGTGTAATGGCATGTAATGTTTTCTGTCTCTGCTTGTGGTTCAGTGCCGAGATGGACGGAAGTCAATTCCTCATGTTGTGTCTGTTAGCGCCAACATGGACCGTGGCATGAAGGCTTTTCTATCCAACTCACTTCAGCAGCTCAAGAGAGAAGACGGCAAACAGAAGCTGCAGCAGAGAAAGGTGGTTTTACTCAACAGCTTATCTGACATTCGCCAGTCCTCTTTTCAGAGGCCGTCTTTGAGTTCTGGTTTCCTGTGTTTGATCTTAGGCTCTGAAGTTGCACCCAGTGTTGACTCCGGTCAAAGTGGCTCTTGACATTTGGAAAGGAGCCACCATGGAATTGAGGCAGGTAAGAAAAGTATTTATAAATAGCAGAGGTAACTTATTCACTTTGATTAATTGTGTAAATAAGTCAAATGTAGGATAAAAAAATTTCAGGGGGGAAGCATATAACTGATCTTGTTCGTTGTATGGGCATTTGTCAAAATACTCTACAGACTAAAAAAAATGTTAATTTATTTGTAGGTGTGTGAAGGCCTTCTACAGGAGTTCCTGGTGGCTAAGATCTTTACGTGGCCTGGATATCTTGAAACTCTACCAACATCAGTGGAGCAGCTTAACTCCAAGTAAATACTTCTCAGTGTGTCGATGCTACTTTGTTACACTGCCGGGAAAAAGCTGTAAAACACATAAAGCAGACCAAGTTGCTAGTTAGGAGTTTACTTATGTCTGTTCCTTCACTGCAGATACGATGAGATGGGAGTCCTGTTCACTGTGGTAATCAGTGAGAATACGTTGGAGAGCGGCCTCCTTCAAGTCCGCAGCAGAGACACCACCATCAAAGAGACCATGCACATCTCAGAAATCAAGAATTTTGTATCCAGATACATTTCTGCAGCTGACAACATATGAATGGAATTTTGTTAAAGCGACCTTTTTTGTACAAAGCATTTGATCACACAAATAAATGCTCCCAAACTGAATAAAACCTGTGAATTTTTATGTATGCATTTAGGTATTTGTTGCTCACAGATAGACTTGTTTTTAGAGCACAGACTATAGTGAATATGATTGTTTTCTTACTGTTTCATTAAAACCATTCCAATAACTCTACATAATTATATGTATATGTCACAAAAACTACACAGGAACTTATTGTGGCATTATGCAGTATTTTATTCCTTGTTTTTGCTCCTGTGTTATTATCACTATCACTTTAATTATTTAATAAAACATTGCAGCATTGTGTTTCTCCTGGGACTTTTGCCTTGGAATAGTTGTTATATTTCACTTGTAATTACGTGGACATCTATTTAAATAATCTAAAGATATAAGAAATACAGCATAAAACAGTGATTTTCCTGTGCTGAGAAATCTGAAAAGTTTAGATGAGGGAGCGGATCAGAGTCACCAAGCAAATCTCGCGAGGTTTAGCCAGTTCCCCGTCCTGTACCGTCATTGGTCCCTGGTTGTACATTTGACTGAGCATGTGTCTATTGCTTAGCTATTAGCCTGTAGAGATGGCCGCAGACAAGCACAACGAAGCTAAAGTTTCTCCCACGGAAGAAAATAAGGAAAATATACACGAGGAAGGACTTGGTTTGGAGAGTATCCTTTACAGCACTACATGTGTACACGGGGGTTCATTTGTCTCCGTGCGAACCCGTTTTTTGGGGGGGCTCAGAAGCTAACGTTAGCTTGCTAGCTAGCTCCCGTAAAAGATAACGTTAGCGTAGTAAGGCTACGTGTCATATTGAAGCAGGCTGTAAGTCATGGGCATTAAAGCAAATTAGTTTACTTTTTAATAATATACTTTATTAAAAAGTTAAGAATGCTTGTTTCGTAACAAAAATATTATTTTACGTTGTACTCTTCTAACTGTCACTCTCTAAGTTATCGTAATTCTTGATTCATTCATCTACTGCCAGCCTGACTGACATACATTTACCCCTCTGTAACCTGATGGTGTTTATAAGATTGTTCCTTTACAGTAAACTGCAGTTTTACAAATCATTAAGGAGTCCCAGCAGCAGCATGGCCTCAGGCACGGAGACTACCAGAGATACAGGTTTGCTCTCATTTACTGTATGATCCAGAAGATGGGAGATCAGGGACTGCCGACTAATATTAAGCTGTGTGCATATTATCTCTTTTATTACTTTTATTTCAAAATACATATCCACAGTTTATTTGTATTTTCAGAAATGAAACTCCAACCCACGTACAAACTAGTCTCTGCTTTTAGACCAATGATAGATATTGAAAATATACTATACTCTGATTTTAAGGTTATTTTAGTAGTTTGTAAACGTCTTAATGGTCTTGGGCCTTCTCATTTATCTGACCTGCTTTTATTTTTACTGAGAACCTCAGGCAGCAGAGACCATTCATGTTTTTAAAAAAACGAGGCTCCAAATCTAACTTAATTTAAAATTATTTTGTTTAGTCCATCTTATTTTATTATCTATTTACTAAATTTAATTATATACCAGTTTATTTAAAAAATGACTATTTAAAAACTGCCTTTTTTTTTCTTTTTCAGTTCTGTTTTTATGGTTTTTTTCTAAGAGACATTGCTTTTATGACTTTTACCTATGCTTTCACACCTGTCCCTCTCCTTTGTTGTTATTATTATTCATTTATTTATTTTTGTAGGTTTATTTGATTTTTTGCTTTTAACATTTTTACCTCCAGTCAGTGCTTCTCATGGATCCTCCACGCTGGGAGCTTGGCCTGCAGGGTTTTGGTCATGGGAAAGGCTTTGGTCGGGTGGCCTGGGGGTCTTGCACTGCAACCATGTGGTTGAGGTGCACGCCCGGCCTACCTGGATCTGAGGTGTTCCTGTGGTGGCAGCCCTTGTGGTCATTATGGCTCCTGGTGTGGACAGATCCCAAGATATTGTTTCCTTACAGCAGCATGAAGCCAGATTATATACCTATATTAAGTTAAGAGATGGATGGGAAAGGGTTTGTGTAAGAGTGGGTCTGTGTTTAATTATTTTATATTCTCTTCAATATGCAAACGTTTTCATTATGTACAGCACTTTTTGCTACTCATGTATGAAAAGTGCTTTATAAATATAATTTTGATAGGTTGAAAACTGGGTATCTGCTGCCATATGGTCCACAATATGTGTTCCAAGTCTGCAAATATCACTTTGAATCACAATTTTTAAGTTAGGCAATAAAAAGCTGGACGAATTCTTGTTTAACAAGTTTATCGTATCAAATGTTTACCACATTTGCTTTAATGATCACCCAAAGATTTATGTCTGGCACTATATAATTACTAACCACTGGTGTCATAAAAACCTGCAAGGCATAAATTGTATTTTTGTGGGGTTTACATTGTGCAGGTCAATATCACTAAAAGTTTTAAAAGAATAGTGAAAAGTTCTGTGTTTGTCTCAAATATGAACAGCTGGTTGATATTTCAGACTCTTAGGGCAACATTTTTTTTCTCAACCAAAAACATTATTTTATTATATTGAAATGTGCAGAGACATTAATTTTATGCAAAATACCTTTTCTTTGCAGGGGCTACTGCTCCCGTAGGCTGCGTCGCCTACGAAAGGCTCTTGGCTTCAAAATGGGCAACCGACACAAGTTTGTTGGGAAGAAGGTCACCGTAGAAGTGCTTTCAGACAGTAGGTTGGTAAAGTTCAGTTTGATGTAGTTCTTTAATTTACTGATGCTGTGAAGGAGTCTTGATATTACTAGTAAAGATCCTGATCACGTCATCAGCACAAGCTGCCACAATTATTACAGTTTCCAATGTGTTTTAGAAAAATATATGGGCAAACAGCTGGTTCACCTATTCCTCTTTCTTTCCCAGGTATCTCCTGCTGGTTCTGATGGAGGCAGAGCGTGCATGGAGCTACGCCATGCAGCTAAAGCAGGAGGCAAACACAGAACCACGGAAGCGATTCCATCTACTTGCACGGCTACGCAAAGCTGCCAAGCACAGCGAGAAGCTGGAGAAGCTCTGCGAGAGCCCCCGGGTCGATGCCAAGACCAAACTGGAGGCACAGGTATGCTCGAAAAGTCCATCTGCCTCAGCTCAAGTTTTTCTTGTCACTGGCCACCACAAGCCAGTGAACCAGGTATGAAAACCCTGCTTTGTGTTACCCTTAGAACACCGAAAGCTAATATATCTTTATTCTAGGCGTACACTGCTTACCTGACTGGGATGGTGGAGTTTGAGCTGCAGGAATGGAAACTCGCCATGGAAGCCTTCAACAAGTGCAAGTAAGTTTGAGCCTGACTGCGCCTTTCTTAATATTGTGGCAGAACAAGTTGAAGTCTGTTCAATCTCTTCTTCATGCTCTCCAGATTTGTATGAACGCTTACAAATATAAACCCTCTATTTTTTTCAGGACCATCTATGAGAAACTGGCCAGTGCATTCACCGAGGAGATGGCAGTTCTGTATCGTCAGCGTGTGGACGAGATATCGCCCAACATCCGATACTGTGCTTACAATATTGGTGAGCATCACTTCAACCCTTCTCCTTGATTTCTAACCCATACTTGGATATTACACTTCAGCTTAACTCCGACACCTCCCACGCTGTGTAACTGTGTTTTATTCTAAAATTGCAGGTGACCAAAACGCCATCAATGACTTGATGCAGATGAGGCTGACTGGTGGAGGAGGTGGCATGATGGCTGAGAAGCTAGAGGTAAATATGAAGTGGTTTGACATTTAAAATGGTTGTTATTCAAACACCCTCATCCTCCGGATAAAGTGGATTCTCTAAGCTAGTCCACTACAGTGAAACTCAACATGTTCTGACCTACTTGTAGGCGTGTATGTGGTTGAAATGGTCCATAGGTCAATGTGGACGATGGGTAATTCATTTCAAATATTTATATTTACCCTCTTCCCCATCCTCATCCCCTCTCAGGCCCTGATCACTCAGGCAAGAACCAAGCAGGCCGCCACAATGAGTGAGGTGGAGTGGCGAGGACGGACGGTGCCTGTGAAGATTGACAAGGCCCGTATTTTCCTGCTGGGTCTGGCAGATAACGAGGCTGCCATTGTCCAGGTCAGTATCTCCTGTTTTTAGTTCATGTAAACTAAATGCTTTCTTTAAGCAGCCCTGTGTATTGTTATATTTCAGTATTTACAAAGTTGTAATCTAATTTCTCTTATTCCTAAATGACACTTGGGCAGGGCTCCAAACTAACTTTTTTACGAGGAGCGCAGTGGCCCCTAACTTAAAATTTTAAGAGCGGAAGCAGAAAATTTAGGGCCGCACACTAAAATCGCTTTGCAAAGCACATACAGATGCAGGCATGAAAAAGTTCCTCTTTTTCAGCCGGTAGTGCTGCCGATATAGTGCTCTATAACTGCG
>JBAFTA010000005.1:5160487-5179994 GCA_036919975.1 Melanotaenia parkinsoni
TGCAGAAGGGCCTCAAACCAAGTACTGAGTTCATATGCAGGACTATACTCTTCAGATGGTCGACATTTCTGGATTCAGAATCCATTTTCATTGATTTCATGTAATCTCATTTTCTGATGTTTTGATTTTTTGCCTTTTCACAAGCTGCAAGCCGTAATCATCAAAATTAGAACAATAAATACCTCACTTTGCATATAACAAGTCTATATATTCGTTTCCCTTTTTAAGTTCAATTACTGAAGTTGTGCTCTATCCCCATTTTGAGTTTTACTTGTATCCTACGAGTAACGCGAGCCGTTTGGATTAGTGTGTTGATGAAAGGCAGATAAGATGTAGAACGATCTTGTCATTGACAAAGATCTGAACCCTGAAATTCCTGTGTGCTTAATTGATGAGTTATGTGCAGGAATGTAGGCAGCCAGCCAGACAGCATACCTGCATCTTTCCCCCAGTTCACCGCAGTCGTTCCTGCTTAGACTCTCTGTAGTAGTTGGTAGTTGTCGGTTTGCACAGTCCTTGCTAATTAGTAACAAACCAAAACGAGAGCAGATGCATTTGTATTTTTATATCAAGTATTAGCCCGATGTAAGTTTATATGTGATGTCTGAAGTTGTTTCTTTTAACACAGAAGGCTGGTATTAAACACACTTTTGGAGGGTTTTTGAACAAGGCTCCAGACTAACTTTGGTTGTACTGGTGCGCCTAACTTTTTCTTTTAAATTTGGATGCACCAGAAAAAAATGGAAGTTTTGTCATTTTCTCTAAACCATTTCGCTTTTACCTTTTTTACCCAAAGACATTGATAGTTAAATTATTGTGAAGAAGAAATGAGGGTTAGGAAAATGTTCATCTTCATTTAAGTATGAATGTTAAAAAGAAGAAAAAAAAATTGAGTTAAACTGAAACTGCTAGCTTTACTGAACTGAATGAAGCGAAACATTAGCTACTAAATTTTATTGATTATCTACTTGGACTTGAATTTTGTGAAAGGAAACTTCTCTTCGGCTTTATTATATGCCCGCTTTATGGCTGCTCAACCAGCCATAAACATCCACTTTTTAGGTGTGCGACAGTCTCTCGTATCATTTTGTCAGCAGTTGATTTTTGCGTTGATCTTCTGCAGGACTCAAACACTCGGATTGAGTTTGATGGCGGCTGCTGTCGTTTTGGAGTGACGATCCTGCTTGTTTTCCAGTCATTCTCAGCCTGATTTTTCACCAGGAACAGATACAGTTTTTAAACTTTTTCTAGAACCGTGTATCGTTAAATTTCGTAGACAATGTTCATACCATTAGTTTGTTGTTTTTTTTTTTTAATAGTATCAGATTTATTTTTGCTCGGCCGTTCACTATCATTTAAATGCGACCTTCATTCCACTGAAGTGTGAACGGTATGTGGACCTGAAGTGAAGCAAAGAGAATAACATGACGTCACGCAATGCGTAGTTTTTACGAATGTAATGGATGCTTCGTGTCTGTTTATCAGTTTGGAAGTACTTCCCCACTCTGAACCACTGAAGGTATGTCAGTCTGGGTCAAAATGACCCTCCTATTTAAAGCATAGTGTAAAATATCAACCAGTTCTTTCACACTTTTAGTCCGATGTGAATGAAATGTAAGGAAGATCATAGTGTTGAACAACCCTTATTATTTTCAGACTATTTGAATCATGGTTTCATTCCTCCCTGAGCTCGGAGGGAACAGGATACACAGGCAGACATTCGGGGAGATAAAGGTCCAACATCTAGACCTGAGAAATGTTAGACACACCAGTTTGACCAACAAAAAAAATCTCAACAAAGTTTTGGTTGCATATGCGACCAAAATGCTCACACTCTAGAGCCTTGTTGAATAATGCCAGTATTCCCTAAAACATGCTCACTTTTTTGTGCAGGCAGCTAACGAGGACACCAAAGAGCATCTGTATGAGACTCTGCTGGCCGAGTGCAGAGACACCATCCAAGCTGTGAGAGAGGAGCTGAAGAGTGAGGCGGTAAGACCCGTCGGCTTGAGTAGGAAAGGCTATGGGAATATAGACGGTGTGGAAAAATGAGTGTGTAAAAAAACTTAACAAAGGTTATCGCTCATTTTTGTAGAAGCAGCGCGAGAGGAGCTCTGATAATGACAGCGGGAAGGTGTCCAACCTTCAGTTCCTGCACAGGTAAAATCAAAATAAGTACTAGAGCCTAAATATCAGTAAGGATGTGTTTATCTTAAAGATGCTGGATTCAGACTCCTTGTTTTGGTTCAGCAGGTGTTTTTTTTTTGTTTGTTTTTTGTTTTTTTTTCCCCATCGTTGTACATTTCTTCATTAGGTTTCCTACTACAGAAAATATGGGTTTTATTTTTAGAATTATCCAGGTCTGGATGAGAATGGAAAAGCATTTCCCTCGTCTGTTTACTAGAAAATCTAAAGCCAGAATTGGTAAATGTGAATATCTGAAACAAGCACGTTGCTTTCCTCGTAGATTTTGTATAAACATTTGTGAAGCTTCAAGTTAGGCATTTTAGATTTTAGACTTTTTTTTTTTTAAGGCAGATGTTGTGAGTTAATAGGAAACCATGGTAACCGTATTCACTCGTTCAGCCCTGTTTCCAACAACTGGTGGAAACTGGGAAAGGTGGCAGAATATCTCATCTGATGCATTCTGCTGTTTTTCGGACCTTTGGTGCTCCAATCCTGCTGATCGACCTTAAGGGGTGGAGCTTGACACACTGCAATCCATAGATTGATTTAAGGAATCGTCACTTCCTGTGTGATGCGGAAATGGGAACAAAGCAGGAACTACTCCATGTTTAAATATATGGTGGATTTTTTTTATTTTATTTTGTCTTTTAAAGCCACATGCCAAGAAGAAAGAATACGAACTGCAGGATGTCCACCGTTGTCATGCTTTGTTTCTGTGTTCGTCTTAAAATTCGCGTCACACTATTACGTAGCTAACACATCTATCAGTATCTGGCTGATACCCCGCCTGGAAAGAGGGAAGAAAGGGAAATTTTATTTATACAGCACCTTTCACAGATAAAACCACAAAGTGCTTCACAATAAGAATAAAAAATAAAATCATTAAAAGACAGACACAAGAAAACAGTCATAAAACCCTCATTTAACTAAACAGCCTGTTTGAATAAAAATGTTTTCAACAACTTTTTAAAAGAATCAACACAATCTAAACATGTCAACGAGAGAGGCAGCGCTTTACACAATTTGGGTGCCACTTCCTGAAAGGATCGATCGCCTCTGGTGCTGAAGCATGCACGTGGAACTACTAGTAATGTGTGATCTGAGACCGCAGAGCACGGCCTGGTACGTGTAAATGGAAAGGGTCAGATGTAGGGATGAGCCTGACCGCGTAGAGCTCTAGAAGTAAGGACCAGTACTTTAAAATGAATTTTGAACTGCACGGCTGCTGGGTGAGGTTGGCTGTGGAAGCACAAGAGAAACCGTCCCGTTCGGAGTCTGACCGCTTGGTGGAAATGGCTCCGTCTCAGCTGGAAGCACAGGTGGCCTGTTAAATGAAAAGTTTGTGATTCGGGTCATTTCCTGAAGACAAGACACAGACCGCAGTTTGCTCCAATGAGTAAAGAGAATTTCACGATTAATGGCTTAATAAACTTAGCTCATTTTAAAAAGTGGGTGATATAAAAATCTAGACGTCTGTATGCACATAAAAAATAAAACAGACAACTGGATGAAAAAACGGGACATCTGAGTCGTCCAGATTTATGGAGTTTTGAAATGGAAATTGAAGGAACGATGGTTTCACCACTCAATCTATTTTACTTTCAAATGAGCTAAATCCTCATTTTTTCGATGTTTGGCTCAGCCGCTGTATGTTGCTCGACATCCTGCTACAATCTGAATGTTGTCTGAGCTCCAAATTAGAGACTTCTCTTTATTTAGTCTGATCTGTGATGTTCTTCCCTCCCAGCTATCTGACTTACATCAAACTGTGTACGTTGGTGAAGAGGAACGAGAGCATGGCTCACACTTTGCAGGCTAAACTGAAGGAGACTGAAGCTGATGAAAACAAGAGGGGGCCTCGCCCTCAAGATCTCATTCGACTCTATGACATAATCCTACAGGTACATGTCTGGGATACATCAGGATTGTTTTTTAACAACAAAGCTTTGGCTCTTTGAGGTTTTTTTTTCCTTAAAGTCTTACTTTTTTACAACCTTTCTTCTATTTTTTAAGAAACAGTTAATTTAAAAAATGACCAGCAACACTAACTTGTGTGTTTGACATTTCTTGTGGAGGGATGTCCACATAACAGCGCTTAACAGGGGTGTGTACTCCCTCCAATTTCTCCACCCTCTCTGTCTACCTCTGCAGAGTTTGGCTGAGCTCTCCACCCTGCAGGGTCTGGAGGATGACCACACCTTCCAGAAGGAGGTATCCCTCAAGCTGCTGGTCTACAAGGCCTACAGGTCTGTTTTTCTAAAGTTTTATGCGGAGTGTTTAATTGATCTGTTTGTAAAAAAGTTAAATAATCAGACAAATGTAAAGAACTAAATTTATCTGATATAGTTTAGTCTCGCCTTCAGTTAATATTCATATTGTTGGAAAAAAACTTTCTTTATGGTTGATATTGGATAATATCTTTGTTTGATGCAGAGTTTCTGCAGATGCATATTCTGGTAATGTGATGCTGCCCTCTTCTCCTCATGCAGGTGTTTCTTTATAGCTCAGTCTTATGTGCTGGTCAAAAAGTGGAGCGAGGCCTTGGTGCTGTATGAGCGGGTGTTGAAATATGCCAAGGAGGCCCAATCTAAGGCTAAAAGTCTGAACAATAGTCTGAAGGTTTGTACGAATACTTGGAAAAACTAGCACCACACCTCAGTTTAAAAGCCATAAATGTCTCTGTGTGATGATTAATATCCATCCTGAAATCCTGCAGGACCTTCCTGACATTCAGGAGCTCATTGCTGAGGTCAATGCTGAAAAATACTCACTTCAAGCTGCTGCCATTCTAGGTGAGCTGGTTGGTTGTCTTACCTACGATTTTCTTTTTACGTTACAGGACATCATTGAAGCTTCTTATCTTCTGTTTGGTTGTGTGTAACATACTGAAAAATGTGTGTTTCAGACACTGATGAGACTGCAGAAGTTTCCTCTCAGCAGCAGGTGAAGGACAACACGGTAAGAAGACATCTACAGCACACCTGTGACATTTTGTACAAGCTGTAACCTGAACGGTCTTTGAATGCAACACAGACATGAACACAAACAGTATTTATGTTCTCCTTTAAAACCTGCAGTGTTGGACTGATTTTCTGTGATATTCAGACCCTTCTCAGACACATTTCACATCAGCTACAGGAAAATGTCTGTATTCGTATCATTGAGCTGTAAATCAGGTTTCTGTGACGACATTCCTCGCTTGCACAGCAGTAACGATTCATGCTGCGTCAACCAGCGATAGCTGAGTTGTGTGGATGATGTGATCTTAAGCAGGAGTCAGATAGAGTAACAGAAAGATAAAAAGCTTCTAATAAACATTTCTGAGAAAAAATAACGCTTTAATTAGGCTGAACGATCTGTTGTTTGAAAATGGACATTACGGTGTGCATGTGTACTGCGTTTAGAGACGGGGGGTGGGGGAGGAGTTCCCATCTTTGGTTAGTGGTCACATTTTAAACAGATTGGTTGGACTGACATGACGGTTATCACTGACATGAGCAGGCCAGCCACTGCACGTCATAGATTGAGATGTGTTATCTAACGTGTTGTTTGCTGACGCTTCGGCATGTATCTGATGTGATAGATCTGACATCTTGTTGTTAAATCTAGTTCCTGTTTCAGTTAGGTTTTACTGACATATGAGTTGTACAGGTTTAAGACATTCATAGAAGAAATAGCCGACTAAGGATGGCGCTGATAATGGCGACATGCAGCAGCATTTTGTGAGTGTGTCAGTGGTGCATTTCTATGTGGTCTTACCTGTCTAAAATTAATTACTACCCCGTCTCAAAGTTGCCAGAAAACTATGAAAGAAATTCACAATGACTCACCAGAGTCGGAGCGGTCTTACACTACTGCTGATGGTTATATATCACATTTTGTGCAGGCTCTGCGTGCACCAGGAGCCGTGAATTCCTCTTACTCCTGCTTTCTCAGCACCAGGATATCTCATCCTGTGGGGATAGAGGGTTGAAATTTAAAAGTGCCCAGTTTCCCTTTGTGGCAGAACTGATGCTCAGTTGGTAAATGAATTAAATGGCTTTTACAACTGTTTTAATGTCCGTGATTTTAGTAATGAGCCGGGGCTCCACTGAGAAATCCCTCGTGTAGCCTGGAGCAGGTTGTTTATAAGCACTTTGATTTTAGTCACTTCACAGGAGGGAGAACTGTTCTGGGCAATTGGACGACATTTTCTGTTTTATCTTATTTACTTTTGCTTGCTTTCTTCTGTATTTATATACTTAAATTTATATTTTATTAAACTTGATTAATCCCAGCTCTGAAATTCTTTCCCTTGAATCTAGAAGAAGTCAGTTATTGTTCCCGTACCCAAAATTAACACGACCAAATGTCTTAATGACTACAGACCAGTAGCCCGTACCCCCCTTCTTCTAAAAACATTTAAAAATGCAAAAGAAGCACTGTTATGGTTCAGGCGGATCTGGACCCCTTTCAGCTTGCTTTTAGTTCCTGTAGAGGGGTGGACGATGCCATGAGCTCCCTGCTGAACCAAAGACACTGGTGCGACTACTAATGATTGACTTTTCTTCGGCTTTAACTGTATCCAGCCTCATGAACAAGCACAAAGATTGAGGACCCGTAACGAAGATCCGAGGCTAATTTGTTGGCTCATGGACATCTGGAGCCGATGTTTGGAGCCAATATTACTTCTGTTCCATCATAAAAATGACAATAAAAACAATGTTAACAGTCTTGTTTTTTTTAAAGAAAGATTTATTAAAATGAAAGCTCTAAGTCTTCCAAGTTTAGGAAACAGACGCTCTGCATTTTCTCCCATTAGCCTGTCGTCCATGACTTCATTCAGTAGTGTATAACGTTGCCAAAACAAGAGATGATCAAGAGATGATCTCTCCTTCAACCATGAAAAACCAGGCAGTTTAGGTGGTTCATCGATATAAGTACTCTGGCAGCCTGACTGACCATAAGCTCATATTTGTGGATGCTGTGTAAAGAAAACACGTCAGTAACTGTTCTTTTATCGCAAACTCCAAAACTTTGATGTTGATGCTACGTTTTTAGGAATGTTTTAGTGAATCTGTGCTTCGCTTTTTTAGTGAGTGGGCTTCTGAGCCAAAAAATAAATATCGACTCCGGGGTGTTGTCAAGCTTTGCAGCAAGTTGTGAGAATCCTCTTGATCAGCCTAGAGGACATTTTGAAGACTAGTGCTTATTTGACTTTCTGTTGCCTTTCCATCATCTCCAACCAGTCTGCCCATTCTCCTCTGACATCAACAAGACATTCTGGTCCAGAAAACTGCTGCTCACTGGATGTTTTCTCTTCTCCAGACCGACCTCTGGAAACCCTAGAAATGGTTGTGTGTGAAAATCCCAGTAAATACTCGTTTAAAGTCACTTAAATCCTCTTTCTTCCTCGTTCTGAAGCTCAGTTTGAACTTCAGTAGTCGTCTTCGCCATGTCGCCATGACTAGATGTTTTGTTTGTCGTGTGATTGGCTGATTGGATATTTGTGTTAACAAGCAGTGAAGCAGATGGACCTGACAAAAGTTGAGGGTGAGAGTATAAAAGGAAAGACAGAAGGCCGCCTTCTCTTGAGTTGATGTAGAAACTAAACATCTAACATTAACATTTGATTAGAAGGTGAAAACTTAGTCTAGTTATTTTAATTTACTTTTCTGTAAATGCCTAAACAGCTTAAACATCTCTAATTTAGTGAGTTATTTTTTTCACGCGTGTCTCTAAAAGTATATCACTTTTTCTATTTCCTTTATCACTAATTAAAATAAACCCATTTTATCTCTTCTCATCCACACAGCCTCTCTGTGACCGCCTGGAAAACTTCCGCTTGGACACCACTCTCGTAGGAAAGCAGCCCAATCTGGTCCAGTTCCCCCCTGACTTCCAGCCAATCCCCTGCAAGCCTCTTTTCTTCGATCTAGCCCTCAACCACGTGACCTTCCCACCGTTGGATGATAAGGTGGAGCAGAAGGGCAAGGGCGGCCTGACCGGCTACATCAAGGGCATCTTTGGCTTTGGCAGCTAAGTCGTTGACCTGCACTCGACGGCAACAAGGCCCGACGTTTCACAGCCATCCAGACGTAGTTCAACTGGAATCATTTAAGTTCCTTTTAAAAGTTTAATTTTTAGTGCCTATGTGCAAAATGGTGGGAGTCTGCAGTTCTGCAGGAAGGAGGAATGCGTCATATTTCCAAGGAAAGAATATAGATGAGAAATTATTCTACTTTTCAAGTAGCAATATGAGCAAGTTAGCTGCTGCCTCTAGTGATGCTACCAGACCTACAGCTGTCGCAGGTGTAATGCTGTCTTATTCATAGTTACAGCCAAGTTAGAGTCAACAAGCCATCGTGGAGCTCTTAGGTTATTTGTTTCAGTTATGTATGTGCCATCATGTAGCTTGGTTTTCTTTGTTCCCGTGTGACTGATTTTTTTTTTTTACGATTAAAATCAGCACCTGCATGAAATTATTCTGCAAACTGAAGAATTTTATCATAATTTTTCTTTTCACTTTCAGGATTCATCACTGATAAATTGTGATGTTTTCCTCGTTTTAAGTGACTTTTGCTCTTTGTTTCTGATGTCACTTTTCCAGATAAATTAAAGTAATTTAAGGTGAGATAAAGGTAAAGCCACGGACACCATCCACGCTCTTTATTCCTTAGTCGTGTTATTGATTTGAGTGGAGTCTTTGTAATATACCCCCTTAGTTTTAGTTAAATGTACATTATAAACTGTTAAATGTTTGTCTGGTGACATTTGGCATCAAACCACTGTGGGTTCAGACAAGGGTCCAGCTGATTCACTTCATCTTAATGGATACTCGTTTTCACGTGTTTTACAGCTGAAGTTCCTGCTGGTGTCGAACCTGCAGAAAACAGCAGATTTAAGGGACAGAGGAAGCTTTAAGCAGCCTCACATTCATCATCTCCCCTCTTAGTTTACCTTGACTGGGACAAATGTTTTCAACATGATTGGAAATACTGGGATGCTAGAAGCATCTTTTACCACCTGTCGTATTTCAGGTGTAACGCTGACTCGTGACTTTGTTCCACACCAAGCTGCTCATTTCTTCTGCTCCTGGAGGGACCTGGTTCACCTGCGACACCAGGTGAAACACTAGCTAGAGGACGGTTCAGGTGTTGCTCACCCACTTGCACAGTTACCGTTTTGCTTACTTCTTACTTACTTTTGATGTTTAATGTTGAAAAGATAAAAATTTTCTTCCATAAGGCTGGAAACATATTAATCAGGACCAGTAACTGTTGAAGGAATCTGGGAAGAGGAGTGTGTGATTTTCATTTAGTCTCCAGGCTTGTGATTAAAAAAAATATTTGCAACAAACTCAGTTTTCTTGGTTTTTCTTTATTCATTTCTCCTTTGGAGAAAAACTGTATTACGACTTGTTCTAAAGACCTCCTTTAAAGGTAGTTCTGGGTGGGAGGTGTGTGTCACTACTTCTGTGGGTGTGTGAATGGGAGAGTGTAGGATGCCTCAGCAGGGTGTGTGTGTTCTAGGTTTTGTTTTCTTTGTTGGTATCTACATTTTCTGAGGTATGAATAACTCGTGTGTGTTCGATACAGCTGCAAATGAGGGTTTTCTTTTTTTGTTGGTTTTCGATGACGCGTCCTCTTGCATCTGCTGCCTGCCACTGGTTTAACATTCCCATGAAGATAAAGAAACAAACGTACACCATCAAGTTTACTTGTGTTTCTCTTAAGGTGGTTACTGGAAAGTCGGAGGTTATGAAATGACACAGATCGAAATCTGCTCATGAGAGAATCCTCGTTCACTCCAAGCTTTAAAGTTGGGTAAAAACTTAGTTGAAATGTTGGGAACAGTCGACCACGCTGTGCATAGTTAAGTGAAAGAGGATGACGCACCCTCCCCGTGTTTCTGTCTTTGTTTTTTTTTTCTTCAGTTCACAGCTGCATGAAGAGGTTTGTAAACGCTGAAAATACTTGAGGAACCTTTGCAGGACTCTTATGTCTGAGTCATAATTACAGACCAACACCCTTTGGTCTGTAACTCCCTTTTCAGCTAAATCTGGAGAGATGTTGTGATGAGAATATTTGACCATTTCAGTCCATTCAACCATATCTAGAATGAAATGTGCCCTTTTAGCTCGTTCTAACGCATCTCTGGCTATTCCAGCTCCAGACTTTGACTAAACGGAGCACACATACAGTGGATATTTAAAAAAAAAAAAAAGGTCCAGTTAAAATGACAGGTGCTTGTGATGTTATTTAAACAAAACAAAAAAGAACCTCACCAAACGAAACCTATAGCCATGGTGAAGCATGGTGGTGGCAGTATTATTCTATGAGGGTTGCTTTGCTTCAACTGGAACTGGGCTTTAGTCAAGTTGGAGTGAATTACAACCAGTTCCAAGTACCAGTCACTTTGGCCAAAAGCCCCTCAGGCACAGAAAGCTGAACATGGAGATGAATTTCAACTTTCAGCACCACAAGGATCTAACGATTGGTCCATCGCTGGGCCAACACAGGAACAAACAACCATTCACACACACACACTGACCAATTAACTAAACATGCATGTCTTTGGACATGCATACACAGAGAGAACATGCAAACTCCATACAGAAAGGCAGAAAGGCCACCACCCCTAATCCCCGCCCCCAAACGAGGTCAAATCGCAGGTTAATGCTTTTTGCTCCTAGAAATTCCGATCTTCCTCCGTTTGCACATTTGTTTAAACCCTCTGATTCAGACATGTTCTCAATCTATCTTTTTACATCAGTTTCTTGCTCCACAAACTATTCAAATTTTCCTGTCGGGTCTGGTTTTAGGTCAATACAAAGAGCTTTAACCACCTAGGGTCAGAGAGCATCCTCTCTGTATAATTATTGTACCCAGTTGATGAATCCTAAGGACTATGATGAAGCTTTGTCTTTAACGTTTGAGTTTTAAATTCCTAAATCAGACATCTCAAGCTCCTTTCTAATCAAACTGCTAAACTTTGATATTCTTCTCACTTTTTCCATCTACTGGTGAAGTTGTCACTGGTTTCTGTTTTCTAATACTTCATGTCATCCAGGTTTTAGAAACCGCTGGGTATTCATTTGGAACTCATTGTAAAATATACAGTATCCAAGCAACATAAAAGAAAAATATGTGTTTTCCAGACAGGTGAACACACCCAGAGAGCAACACTTGATGACTGGACCAATTAAAAATGTGTGCTCTCGCCTCTCTGCTGCAAGGAAAGCTGTCCGGCTGCATTCCTCGCCATGAATTCCCTTTGTTGAGATGCTGCAGAGAGACGCCCTGATCCTGAATGCCTTGCATGTCTGCACTGTAGATGCGACACACAGGACTTCATATGGAGCCGTCTTTATTTGCCAGCCTTATGACAGACACCTCTCTGAGGATTATGTAATAACATATTTCCTCTGACCCCTGGGTGTTCGTTTGTTGACAGTATAAACTGTGCGTTCCTGTGTTTGGAGCTTCTCAGAGGATTGTGGTCTCAGGGAGAGGATGCATGTGAATGGAAACTTCGAGTTGTTGTAAAAAGGAAGTAAATGAAGAAAACTTGGTTATTTTGAGGTTACTCGGTTATATCTATTATTCCCTCATCGGAGAAAAAAGAGGTTTCAGCCATATTTCACCCACTTTTAAGAGATTTTAAATCACTTTTTGTTCTTAATTTGATTTTTTTTTTTTTCTATCCAGCAGTAAATTATATTCGCTCAGATGAAGCCTGTTGGCTTCCAGCATCCCTCCAGCCAGTGGACTCTGCATGGCTGGTAATTAAAGGGCCTCTGCTGCTCAGTGTGTGATCACAATGTGTCAGGGCCCGATGAAAAAGTAAAGACAACAGGAGGGGCAGAGGAAGGAAGAGCAAGGAGAACAGGTCAGTCTGGTTTTCCTCTGTGGGGTGGATGCCTGGGCGTCGACCTACCTGTTAACCGGTCTGGGAGGAGCCACCTGTGTTGGGGACAGTATTGACATCAGAGCATGCGTGTTGATGCGTGTGTTTGTGTGTGTGTGTGTTTGAGAAGAACCAAAGACATAGGAGAGACAAAGTGGGAGCCACAGGGTGAGGAAGACAGAGACGAAGAAGGAGCGAGACAGAGAGGGTGAAGGTTTTCGTGGGATCTCTGCTTGACCTCCAAGATGTTTAAGAAAAAGGAATCCAAAGACTCGCTGAAGGCCTCGGCCAGTGTCAGCAAGTGAGTTTTTTCCCTACTTTTCCATGTGGATATTGTGAATGCATGTAGATGTAGGGTATGTGGATATCTCGGTCATGCTGTTCCTCCAGAACTGTGTCAAGTTTCCTGTGTTGCTGCTTTCCTTTTTCTCCGTACGGCTGCTTGAAAGGAGACGTTTGCAGAGGTTTCACAGAGGTGTTATGGAAAGGTGAAAGATAATTAAGAATTGAGTTCAGGTGTATTTTATGAACAGGAGATGGGGATAGATCAGGGGGAATAAGTACAAATGAGGGGGAAAAAAAACTGGTTCCCATTAGATTTAATGGGAAAGTGTGTCCCAACTTGAGATTGATCCTGTATCTTTCAACTGAGTTTGGAACATCCAGTGTGACCATTAAAAATCAGCTGATGGGAACAGAGAAAATAACCAAGCTTCACTTTTTGTTCCCGTCAGATGTGATAAGATTTCAGTTGTCTGTTTCATGCCTCTATCCCCTACATGTCTGTCTGCAGATATGATGAGGACTGTTCATACTGATCAGATGATTATTTTCTCCTATGTGGGCTTCACTTCCCAACCGTTCATACAGGAAATAAGTGGCTAATTGTTTTGGCAAAACATTTAATTAAATACACATTCAGATTTTGATCAGATTTTTCAGTTTGGAAATAGGAAAACTTTCACTTTCTTCTTTGTCTACTTGAGTATTAAGTTAATCATTAATGAAAAATTAGAGCTGCATCGATGCATTTAGCTGTAAAACGTTATGTGTCTCGGAGCGACGTGTAGAGGGCTGATCTCAGAGTTTAGTGTGTATATTATACTTCTGTTTATTACTTGTTTACTACTATACTTGTATGTTTGGGACACTTAGTGAATTTGCCAGAATATCTGGGCCTCTGGAAAACTAGCTCAAGTAGCTGTCATGTCCTTAGATGTGTGTCATGGGTGTAGGCTCCTGTCTGGTTCTGCTGGTACAATCTCTCTTCACAGTCCACCTCCCTGGTGACACAGTGATGCCGACAGTGAGGCCGAGACTGATGGCAGCACAGGTTTAAGGACAGTTTCTTTTGCTCTTGTGGATGTTTTGGATGACATAACAAGCAAGATTTGCTACTGAGGTGCGAAGTGAAATAATTCTGCAGTTAAATAAAGTTGCTTTTTTATCTTGATATTTTGCATGAAGTTTCTCATTATGAACTGGGTCGAGTTTAAGTGAGAGTTGCATCAAATCTGGGAGTGTTTGTGCAAAAGGCTCTTCTGATCTCACAACAACGCCAACCAAAGAAATGAAGGCCAGCCCTTCTAAATTATGTGGGCTATCCAGTTATCCCGCTTATAGGTGTAAATGCGGTAGCTGCGGTAACTTTCCTCACATATTCATTCATAAATAACTAAAGAAAACTACTGAATGTTAAATAATTTTCAAATAATTATGTTTTCATTCTTTCTTTTTCTATGTAAAATGCAAAATAAGGCACATACTAAAAAACACTTAAAAAACTAAACTCAACTTTCACTGTATTTACAACATTTACATGTTAAGCACCTCAAATCTTCCTACTTCTGAGCCACCACATCCCAGAAAGACACACAGCTGATTAACAGACTGCATCCTGATTTCCACTTATAGTGAGTGAATCCACCTGTCCCGAAAACCGTTTCTAAAGACGTAGGAAAAAATCTGCAAAGGAAATTTAAAATAACAGATTATTGCTTCCAAAATGAAGTCTTATTTAATTATTCATTTATTTGAAGCTGAATTTACTTTTTCCACAAAAATCAGTTAAATCTGTACAGAAATTCACTTTATGAAGGCAAGCAAGTGGAAGTACAGAAGACAAAAGAAAAATGTATTCCTGTTTCCAGTCATTCGCTAGCACACATCAATCTTTCACCTTAGAAGGTGGAAACCTTCAGAAATGTGGCTTCTGGTGTCTGACTCACACCTTCGTTTCCTGCTGAGGGAGCAGGAACCAGATCAGTCACCTCGTCCCTCTGCAGCCTTCATGTTAAAGAAAATCCCCTTCAGGCTGTCTTAAATCTTACCTTCACATGCAGCATCTGTTTGTTTTCTACGTGTCTTTGTACGTCTGTGGTATCTGAGCCGAGGGAAGCGATAAGGTGTTCTGTAGATTAGTCTGCATGAATGCATATTTTTATGCTGTACAATTTCACTTCATGTTGGTTTACATCAGAGGACTCATGTAGGTTTATTTTGACAATTCTAAGTATAGTTGATGAAAATTTTGCTCCACCAAACTTTAAAGCAGGAAAACAAACGGTATTTTATGTTTTTTTATATATACACAGTTGCAAATGTCCTCCTTAAAATGGAAGCATAGCATCACTGGAAATGTGATGCATATTCAATAAATACTGCAAAGTTCTCTTGTTATGCTCCCATGTATGACAAACCCCTTTGTCATATGTTTGCAAACACTTTGGTGTAATTTACCTTCATTGTTATCGATTGTTAAGTCATCTTTTCACATAAAAAAACGTGGAACAACTCAAGTGTTTATGTCTGATCTTGGTCAAGAGTCAGATAATGGAGAGTAGAGAGGGATGACTTAATCTTTAAATCAGTGTAATTGTTTGTAACTCATGTAAAATGTTGCTGACCCAGTAACCTAAAGTTTATGCTCATGGAAGGAGTGTGGGAAAAATGGTATAAACAAATGACCCAGTTCTGGATTACATCAAAATGGATCTCAGCTTGTGGCTCAACGTGTGGCTTATTTGACCCTCCCTCCTCCTACAGGTCACAAGGCAGCAGCTTGGCCCTGCTGATTGCCAAGATGCAAAAGAATGCTGACCAGGTGGAAAAAGACGTCCTGAAGGCGGAAGAGCTGCTGGCTGTGGTGAGAATAGAGATATTTTAGGACATGCTGATGCTGTATTATCACTTCATCCATATTCACCATAAAACCAAGGAAGCAATCCTTCAGTTAATTTGCTGTCTGCCACCACCAGGATGCTGAAAATGAAAAGAAAGATCAGCCCTTTCAGCATCAGGACGAGATCTCAGTGAAACTGGGAGAGGCTGAAGGTCTCGTGAAGGACCTCTTCCTGGACGTCGACCAAGTCAAGAAGCTCAAACACCCACAAGCCACCGACATCGAGAAAGAGTGAGTGGTTGGAGACAGTATATCCTGACGGACCAAAGTGTCCATCACAGGAAGTGAGGAATGGACCAGTATGGAGAGCTGTTTTATTCATTAAATACAGTAAATAAGTACATTTTAATATAAATAAATAGTCCATCAAATAAATAAATATACCAATTAAATAACACAAAATAAATAATTTCATGTTGTTATTATTATTAATAATAATAATAATAATAATAATAATAATAATAATAATAATAATAATAATAATAATAATAATAATAATAATAAATTATTAAATTTATTCAATGGCACTTTTGATTTATTTATGTATTTATTAATTTTTACTTCAATAATTTGTTATTTACACTTTTAATTATTTTAAATAAATACATAAAGTGTCATTAAACAAGTTCACTATTGAAAATGTACATTTTATGAATTTTGAGTTGATTTAATTTGAATATTTATTCATTTAACGGACTATTTATTTATTCATTAATTTAATTATTTAATTATGAAAAGAATGGCTCTCCGTAGACCTTCTTCATCTTCTTTATAAAGATCTAAAAGTCATTAGTGAAGATATTACATGTATTTTTTCTGCATAAAATCTTATTTCTTTGTGGCTCTTTCAGTGTCATGCTCCTCCACGAGCGCTGGCTGAAGGACTGTGGCGTCTACCGAGACATCTATGAGCAGATCGATGACGTGTCACAGATGCCCATCATTGACTGGGGACCAGTTCTGGATGAGAAGCAAGTAAGACCAAGAACACTGGGACATAAAGCGTCAGATCTGTTCAAAGAGCAGTATTTGATGCTGTTCTTTATAGAAACCTGACATTTAGCTCAATCTGACCGAGCTAGAGGGAATGATCAGGGTGCCACCTCTGAAATCTGATTTCTGACATCATCTGACACCCCTTGCACCATCTTAAATGATTGACGGGTTACTGGATGAGGACAGAAGTATCTCTCCAGACATGTGTGGGTTACTAGTATCAATACACCAGTTTAAAGCCAATTTTAAAGTAGTTTCCTAAGTAGTCATCCTTAAAAAAAATTACATTCAGCTGCACATTCCTAGAAGATGTTGTTCTTTAACTTCTAATGTTATGAAAGACCAGCTGTTAGCCTGAAAGCTAGGTAGCAGAGCTAATCTAGTTATAAGCTAGCACTAGATTAATTTTAAGATAATGTGGGGGAAAGCATGCCATATTTAATTTTCAGTGAGTCCATTTAGGGACTACACATTAACTCTATAAAAAATATAAAAATATTCTTAAAAAGTACCTCAGTATCTGACTAAGTAGCTGACTAAGCTAGCACTACAATTAGATTTAAACAAGAGGCTAGCAAGGCTGCTACTTGATTATAAAGTTGCTACAGCATGAAAATGTGGACAAATACAGCCTGTAACCAGTTAGAATGAAGACTAGCTCCCAATGTGGAGTTATCTAAGCAAATTATGATGGTCAGATACAAGGATCCAGTCTACCACCACTACCAGATAGTAAGCTAGGGGGAGAAGCCATTAATCATCCTGCCACCACATCAAGTTTCACATACTGCACCCCAAAACAACTAACTTGCCTTTCTGTGGACCTTTTTGAAGTTTTTGCAAATATTTCCACTTGGTAATCCAGATTATTAATGTAAAAATGTTTAATTTCTCATGTCTCATCACACAGTTATCACAGTAGAACATATGAGTCTGTGTTAAATAGAAGAATAGAATAATTTCCTTTCTTACTATAAGGTCCTCCCTGATAAAGTCCTCCCCATGTATAAAATCGAAGTTCTACCACTGGTGTCAGATCTGCCTTTTAATGGGTTCTTTGGCGCCTGTGTTCTCAGCAACAAGTGAAAACAGAGCAGTATGGCCCCACCATGGCAGACCTGAAGAAACAGATTGCTGCTCACAACATCCTGCACAAAGAGATCGAAGCCTACAACTCTCAGCTCTGCGTCAGCTCCGCTGGCAGCAAGGTGAACACATGAAAACACACTCACAGGTCGCCTTACATGGGTTTGGGCCCTCTACATTCACTGCTCACATTGTTTGAAACCTTCCTTCCCTCAGACATCTCATGTCTCTGGCTTGTCTTACAGGATAAATATACTGATCTGAAGAAACAGTACAATAACGTGCTGGTGAGTTGATTCCATTACATGTACATGTATTAGATTTAATTCTTTGCTGAAACATATTAATGAGTTGATTATTCGGATTATTCTGAATACACTGTATTGTTTTATTTCAACCTGAAATTACTCTTCAATTAGTTTCTTTCTGATTTATTTTATGATTTATTTATTTATTTTTTTTTGCAGGACAACTCTAATTGGCGTCGCCACTACCTGAACAGCCTCTACGAATACATGCAGACCTGCACCAAAGAGCTGGCCTTCCTCAAGGACGAGCAGGCCAAGATCAAGAAGCAGGACTGGAGTGATCGCATGCTGGACCCGCCTGATGTTCGACGCCAATATGAGGTCAGGCTGCATTGAGGTTTTCCATCTTTTTTGTGCTATTTCACTCATGTTAGTTCTCTGCATCAATATGTAAAAGATTTCCATAATGCCTGCCTTGTTTTTGAACACCTCAGCTGATGTAGTGGGAGTTAAGTAGTAGTAGTAGTCCGACAGACTGATAAAAGCTGGTGCAGCAATGAGCAATATGATACAATTATTAATGTTGTTTTTATACTAAAGCATGCAAATCTCTTTGGGGAGATATTTAAGGTAATATCAAAACTTACATAAGTATAAAATGGTCTCTTTAAGCTGTAATGCATTAATAAAGACTAACGGTATTTTTTCTGTGCTGGAATTCTAAAGACAGAAATTCTTTCATTCATTCTCTAAAAGAATTTCAAGACCAACAGTCTGCTGTCCCACGAAAGCGAAGTGAACAAACTCCAGGACGAGGGCGACAGGCTCATTGAACTCAAGCACCCTGCCAGCTCCACCATAACGGTATAATAATAGATCACTGCTGAAGCACCACCAGCTTTAAACTGAACACACTTTCTATCCCAGTTAATGCTTTCTATTAAATCTCAGGCTCAGAGAGATGCCGTACGAAACGAATGGCAGCAATTCCTCAATCTCTGCATTTGTCAAGAGACACACCTGGATAACGTGGAGGAGTACAAAAGGGTAGGTCAGAGTACATCAGAGTTTGTTATCTATGAAGCACATTTGGTCAGGTTTTTGTTGCATTGAATACATTTTCATGTGGTCCAACATTTGTTTTGTTTCCAGTATCAACTGGATGCTGAGCAGCTGTCAGAGAGACTGTCCAACCTCAGCAACAGCATGGACCCCAAGTCTATCAGCAAACAGAGCAACTCAGAGACACTGCTGCAGCTGGAAGTATGACAAGTCAAATACATGCTCTACACTCATAAAGCATCTTTTAAAGCAGATTTCTGCAAAGTTCTGCGACGCTGATGACACTTCAATACATGGAGCTGAGACTATGGTTGCAATACAACCACTTTACCCCTGAGTCATTTCTTCACATAAAAACAATCAAAAAGCTAAAAGAGTAAAATGATGCTGGAAAAACACAATTTTAAATAAAGTTATACCAAAGCAGCAGAAAAGTTAATGAAGTCCAGAAAGCAACACACAGTTAAAGGGAAAGAAAACTTTAGCTAAATATCTCTGTGTGTTTGTAGAACAAGCAGATTAAACAAAACTAAAATAAACGAATGTGATTAAATAAGTAATGTAAATAACACTTTTAAAACACTATCACATTACAATTTCCCTCTGGGATGAATAAAGTATGTCTGCTTTCATTTCATAAATAGTAAGACTTGAAGCCTCGAGCCAGATGTTTAATAAGACATAAGTTAAACGAGACTTTATGAAATTCCCTCACACAAAATGAGAATGAGAGATCAATGAGGGTTATTAAATTAAATGAATTTAAATGAACTTAAATTGCAGGTGGTGTGGTGGTTAGCACCGTGAAGAAGGACAGCAAGAAGGTCGCTGGTTGGAGCCTCAGCTGGGGGGAGGTTTG
>JBAFTA010000005.1:5193135-5216306 GCA_036919975.1 Melanotaenia parkinsoni
TAAGATGAAATGGTTAAAATCAGTAGAGATAACCGACAATAATTCAGAAAATTCATCAATAAAATTTACACAGTGTCTTGGAAATCTGTAAATGTTTACAAATAGGTTTTAAGAAACGCCTCCTAAAATAAAACTAAGGTATTCAAATAAATTAAAATCACGAAATGAAATCTTTTACACTGAATTGAATCTCTAAATAAGGCAGCTTCTCCTCCCCCTTTCCACATTTATTCATAAAACTAAAATGAGAGGATGATTTTTTATTACGAACTGTAGCACTTGTGTCTTCTGCTAACCATGTTGCTGTCAGAAAAATAAAATAAAAAAAAACTGTGAGAAATGATGAAGTCATTAACTAACAGTGGCTTATTGGACAGAGATCTAACACTGAGTAAAGCAGCTTTATGAAGTTTACACTGCTCTCTGTTGTATTCTGTGTTATACAAGGTACAGTCAACAGATTAGATCGATTCACCCCACAAACTGACCGCGTTCGATTCCTTATTTTACTAACTAACACATGAATCCTACTGGGTCCAGCCTTGTTCTCATAACAGTGGTAGGTCTACTACAGCAAGGACCCTGAACGCATCATGGCATCTTATCTTAAATTCTGCTGCTGCTCTGTGAACCTCCTGCACATCCTCCCGTACCCTGCTCTGCCAGGACAGATGATCTAAGAGGAGGGTGCAAGCTAGTTGTTAAAGTTCTTAACATTAACTGTTCTAACATTTTGTAACCAATTTAAGCAAACTGACTTATCAAACAGCTCACGACTATTAATAAATGATCGACATACACAGCTGCTAGACATAACACAATCTGAATGTTGGATTAAACTGTACAAGTTTAGCATTTAACATAATTTTAAAATATTTTTAACTGCAAGATTGTAAAAAATATCAAAGTTTATTATAATTGATATAATACAGACCTAAACATTTGACCAAAAGTGACACATTTATCCCTTTGGCAAAAGCATTTTTATAATATAACCAAAATGGTGGCCAACACTGAAAGATGTTATTACAAAATGCCTCAACATAGATAAAGACGGCTAAAAATACAAGTAAAGTAAGTATAAGTCATATAACCGACACAGATGATAGACTATCATTCTTTCACTGTTGTTGGGCTGTAAGAAAACAGAAGATACCCTGATAAAGTCCAGAAACTTGAGTTTAGTTGTAGCAAGAAAGTCACACAACAACTGAGGAGGCAGCTGTCAATCAAAGAGCAGCATTGGTAACTGGACGAATGACGACTCCGATCAGGTTGCATCACTCTGTTTGCACTCTCTCTCCTTGAAGAAGCTCCTTTGCTCGGTGATGGCTTTCTGCAAGAGGGCAATGTTTACACCGTCAACACAGTTCAGCACACGGGCACGGACCATCAGACCAACCCCTGCAAGACAAGCAGGACCAGAAAGGTGATAGACAGAGACTTCCAGATGTCCGTGAGATGCTTGGCATCTAGGGATGCAGAGTTAACAAATTAATGAAAAGTAAAGCTAAACAAACATTTGCATAAACAGCCTTGATTATCATCCAAGTTGTCAGGATAAGACAACCCTAACATTTAACTATGAATATCAGTCCACCATAAATGAAAATAAATCAGATAATTTATTAATTGTCCATTTATCGTTTGAGAGCAAACTGTCCTCTGAATTTGGTGCCTGAGTACAAACCTTAATTTAAACAAGTAATGACAACAAATAAAATGAAAACAACAAATAAAATACACTGGTTTGAAACTATTTAAAGTACTGTAATTAATTGAAGATAGTACCAAGACAAAAGTGTATATGTTATTAATTAAATGTTGGTTTGATATTATTAAAAAAAATCATGCACATATTAAATTCCATGTCAACAGCATACTTTAAAAAGTTGGGGGACCCAAAACTGATGAAGCTCCCTTCAGCAATCTTCTAAATAACAAGGTAAAACATTTACTGAATAATTTAGGGTAAATGTAATTATATAAAACATGAATTTAGTTACACTTTACTATTAAATTTCTTGGCATATGTTTAGCAATTATGGTTATTAGTTAATACATACACGCAACAAAAGCATTTTATACAACTTTAAAAAAAAAAAAGAATCAAGATTGTGTCTAGGCCTGGCGATAACTGTTATGTGAACCAAGTAAAATAGACAAGTATTAAAATGCAGACAGTTCAAACATGTTAGAACAGATTTAAAAAGAAAAAAAGTTTTCTCTTACCCTCAAAATTCTCAGTTTCACCCAGAACTAAATACTGGGCTCCAATTATTGGGTTGAAGGGCTCCACAAACATGGTGTGAACAAAGACATGGTGCTCTTTCGAGGCGTGCTGAGCTGACAGTGTGGCTCTGGACTCCTCGGGCTGATAGCAGATAAGCCTGGAAATTAAAACAAATAAATCCAATGAATAAAAGCGAGTAATAAAACAATTTTTTTTTTTAATTTTTTGGAACACTTCGATTTATTGAAGAATATACGTGCAAATGAACAGAAATTAGATTCTGCGGCACTAGCTTCATCCTTTCTACCTATAATAACCGAATTGTACTTTGACTTGGTTGTTGATAATATCAAAGATCAAAAACTATCATGTTTTAATTTAATTTTTGCTCGGGATGGCCAGCACAACTGATTTACAATAAAATAAAACCCACCTTCCAAATGTCCTCACTGATTCTCCTTCCCTCACAGAGTTAACTTCCCAAGGTAAATAAAAGACTGCAGCCGGAGGAAGCATGGACATATTAAAAATATGATTTAAAAAAACAAGGCTAGATACTTATAATGGGAGTGTGAGTAGTGAGAACTGTTACTTCCGGCATATATATCACATGACTTATATCTCCGCCTTTCATGCCCAGTGCGCATGCGTACTAAAGAGGGTGCTGCTGGAGGTTAACTATTATACAACGCATTTTAGTCTGCATTTTTCTCACGAAATTTGACGATACCGGTCAGATATAGAGCCATGAATCCTGATATAAAGAGAGAACGTGAAAATGCGACATTTGATGTCAGTAAACTCACTAATATTTTGGACCAGGGCCAGGAGAAGACCAAAAGAAGACGAGAAATTGGTAAGTTTTTAATGTCGTCTTAGCTTGAATATTTAATGGTATTCGTGTTCCTATAGTTGCTTATTGAATATAATGATAGTAATGATGTTTTCTTAAAAAAAGGCGAGGAAGGCGCCTCAACAATGCTTTTTTTCGGGCTGTAACTTAAGCTAAGGTGTTGCTAACACTCTGTAACACCCACCAGGTTATGGTAAAATCCGGAATTTAGCCTGTGATTAGGAAATTACAGTTTAATATCTTAAGTTTGGCATGGAATGATGTTTATTTATTATGTCTTAAAAGTAAATTCGGCTTCAGTTTTATGCACCAAACATCTTTACTAGCAGGCCAACCTGTTGTCCTAGTACCTGGTGAAACTTGGTATGCTTAGAGACTGTACTTGCAGTAGGAAAATGCTGACTGTGTGTTTATATTTTGGAGCTTGAACTAAATATACAGGTAAATTAACTTCAAGATAATACATGTTGATGAGGCTAATTCTGATATTTCTATAGTTGGCATCAGCAGGCTTTGATTGCTTCTTTTTTCCCCTCTGTGACACAACTTTTAAAATGATTCAACCTTTAAATTTACTGTATGGTTACTTTAAAAATACCCATATGTTCTGCAGAGTCACTGGTTTTCAAAGACCCAGACTTCAATGAGCAGGACCCAAACTTCTTGTCCCGCAGTGAGCGCTATGACCAGGCTGTTCGAAAAAGTGCCCAGATGATCCTGAAGCTCAGGGAGTTTGGCATTGCTGACCCAGAGGAGATCTATCACTATAAGAGGTATGCAGGGAAGAATCAGTGCATGAGGCAGACAGTTGTCAAGATTTAGAGGTATAAGTCTGTGGGAGATCATGCCACACTCAATCGGATCTACTGTTAGTTTAAATGACTCGAGAAGTTTAACATTGCAGGCTCTGAGGTGTAATGGTAGTCAACCATAAGTGTACAGCATTTAGCTTAAAAATAAAGATAAAACATTGGTCTAAATTTGGAAATATAAATTTTCACATGAAACACACTCTCAAGACCTGACACAGTCAAGAGTTTGTTGTTCAGAAAGTCCAGTTGTTTATGATTGTGGGCTGTAATACCCTGATGTCCTGACTGTACTTTATGACAGTAATCAAAATCATGATAAAGCGTTTACATAATGAATACACAGCGTTGGTGCAGCATTTTAGCATGCAAGAGTGAATTGTCTCAACCTTTCTGTAGCTGTGACAACTAGACAATGCCATGATTAAGAAATTTCAAGTTATAATACCAATTGATGTGCAAATTGTTCATTTAAAAACCTATCCGTGTGTCTGTGTGGCACTATAAAACAGTCAGGTTCACCTGGAGCAAAGTTCGTATAAGATTAGAAGTGTGTCAGAGGCCACGCAGGCTCTCAGCTTTCAGGGGTTCTGCAATGTGGAGAAGTTTAATAGATAATCCTTTCAAGGAATTCATAGATTAGATTATGTAGTCAGAAGTCAGCTGTATTCGTTAGGGACACTGTATGACTGATTTTACATGTTTCCCAAAATGTTTTGGATATGTGAAATAAGCATCGAGTTTTACACTCACCTAAAAATACAGTTTCTTTTGCATTTGGTCAAACTTTCAGTGTGCTTTGTTCCAGGAAATGCAGTCATTTTTTGCCTACTTTTATTTCAAGCATTTAGCTTTTCTTCCCAAAGACTAAATATTTCTAAGATAACTGATAAAAAACTTGGATAATATCACTAAGTCCTTGAAGCAGTTGTCTGATGTTTTTAGAAATGGTGAATCTGACCTTCAGTTTCCTGCACCTCTCCTTCACTCAGTATGGCTAAAGGAAACCAGACTGAAGCTTTGGGGCTACACTTTACCATGTTCCTCCCAACCCTGTACAGCCAGTGTGACCCTCAGCAGTCCAAGATATGGTTGCCTCTGGCAAAGTCCTTCCAGGCTGTTGGCACATATGCCCAAACTGAGCTGGGTCACGGTCAGTCCTGGACTAAGCTTGAAGATTATCTTCTTGATTTTTTTTAATGCACTTTGGACACAAATTCATTACAGTGAGCCAAAAGGGCGCAGATTGGCATAAAAGCTTTGTAAATTTTAGTTGAAATCATCCAATTTCAGCAATCTATAAAAGAACCTACCAACATGAGCTCTCTTGTAGGTGTTTGACACATCCGAATCATGTAGAGCATTCAGTGTAGGTGCATGTGTGTCCTCATGATTGTGTTTGTATGTTGGATGACGGTAAGGCACACGTAGCGGTTCAAGTTTTATTAACTTAGTTTCACTCCGCCGTCCTTTAACACCTAGAAAATTAACATTATTATAAAATACGAACTAGTTTGGTTCTTTAAAAGAAATCCCCATCAACACCAGTTAACACGTCCGCTCCTCCTCTCCCAGCTCTTTCATTTCTCCTCTGTGTGATGATTATTCAAAGATGATGAATTTTGGGTGTATTTTTAAATGAAAAATGCAAATTGAGGTGTTTTTGCTTTTCAGCTTTTTAAATGATGAACTAACTTAATAAATAATTCAGATCATGAATTTTCTCAGTCTGTCTTTGCTTTAACTGTGAATATCCTAAATGATGAGAAAGATCTAAAAGGTTTTTATTTAGTTGTGAATCAGAAGGTAAACTGGCTGCTCTGCCGTGTGGAAATATGTGATCAGGGAACTCATAGCGAGGCCTCTGAATCTCTCCTTTGTAATCTGAGTTGCTGGCAAATCTCTGTGAGAAAAAATGTAGGCCAAACCAGTCAGCGTTTGTTGCCTTTATTTAAACAAAACAAAGAATTTATAATCATCTGTACAAAGCCACACTGAAAGTTTCGGGCCGATCCCCTGGTTAAAGCCTACACCAGACAGGATGGTTATTTTAATGATCAGTTAATCTTTTAAACATGTTCGTCTCTTGCATGCTCTGATAGGTTGTTGAGTGTAATATTGCATGTATAATACTGACTCTATGTTGTCTACAGTGATTATAAATGCACAGTATCTGCTAATGGTTCAATTTATGTCCAAAATAATATTCCAGTGTATCACTGGTTAGTGGTGCCTTATAAGCTTTATCCTGATAGACACGTGTACATTAAAAAGGGGTCCAGGTCCAATTTTCTGTCACTATTCTCTGATTTTTAAAGTTTACTTGCACACTTGTTGGTTTTCAGACTAGCTGAGCACCAAAGTGAAAATCAGAAATTTAAAGAAGACACCTTGACTGAATGAATATAAAAGGCAACACGATCCCAACCTTCAGAAAAAATAAACATATTTAAGGAATTGCTGAATTGAATGCTTTGATTTAAATGAGTTTCATGTAGATTATTGTCAGATGTTAAAATGAACAAATTCCAGTGTGCATGTGTTGCTTACAGCTGTTTTAATTTGTCTTTGTCACTTCTTCCTTCAATGTTTGCTTTCACAACTTCTCCATTTCCTCCTTCTTGATTTGAACCATTTCACTTGTCACTCAAAATCCCCGCTGCGGATGACAATGATCAATGTTTTCTCATTCACCTGCTTACACTTTTCATACAATGGCTTCCATCAAACATCCTCTATGCATCTCCCACATTACCTGGTTTCTTCTCTGTTTGCCCCTGTCTTGCGTGGCCAAGTTGTGTGCACCCAGACAGGCCATCGCCCTTGGATCTCCATTTGGCGATGTTCCTGCCCACTCTGGTCAACCAGGCCACCGCCGAGCAAATGGACCGATTTTTCACTCCTGCATGGAACCTAGAGATCATCGGCACCTACGCTCAGACTGAGATGGGCCACGGTAAAATGAACAAGCCAGTCCAAAACATCAAGCCCATTTTACACAAGCCACTGTTTTCATTTTTCACTGACTCGTCAGAGAAATTTCATCATTTGGGGACATTTTCAGTTTTTGGTTGTAGTTAAATTCCCTATGAAGTAAAATTTTTATGAAAAGTTTCATTTTCAACAGTGAACCAGGATGAGTCATTTTGCAGGTCTTATTGGTATTTCTGCTTTAAAATTTGTAATTTTCGGGAAAATAGCTTTAATGTCCTGCTTAAAAATTTTGCATCCAATCAAATTATTATTTTTTTATTTTTTTCTCATGTCAAAATTCACCTGAGCAAACGCAGAATGGTGGGCGGCGTCTGATCAGACCTCTGGACTGGACCAGTCAGGCTTTTCTGGGAGGGTGGCAGCTTTCCTAACTAATGCTTTTGAAAGAAAACTGTAAATATGTAAAAACCAGAGGCGTCAACTTACAAAGTACAAATACTTCATTACCTTAAGGAGAATTTTTTTTTATCCTATACTGGAATGTATTTAAGTCAGCTTTTTACTTCTAACCTTCACATTTTTACATAATCATCTGTACTTTCTAGTCCTTACATTTTAAAAATAACCTCCTATTTAATTTCGGCTTGTTTACATTCCAGCTTGTCGTCATTAAAAAACACACACACCAAACATCTATCCAGATGAGTTGCACCATCCGGAGTGAATTTAATTGTGGTTGGATGAGAAGTATAAACGTAAACCATCTGACACCCTGCAGTCTACCACACCTGCACAACACAAATCCTGTCATAGTCCAGCAAAGACATAGCAGCAGACACATGTAGCCTAGACTCAAGAGAACAGATGCCTATACCTGAATAAAGTTTTCACCATTAACTTCTTTAATAATAATTATAGTCAGTATGGCCTTTAGAATGATGTTTTATTTTGGAGGGGGGAGTGCACTATAGACGCAGGCTAAGATTTTACCCTTAATAGTAGTTTTTTTCCTTACATGACTTTTACTTTGATACTTTAAGTAGTCTTGGAACCAGTACTTTTACACTCGTGTAAAAAGTCTTTTTAAACTCTACTATCTATACCTGAGTAATGAATGTGAATACTTTTGACACCTCTGGTAAAAACAAATAACATTCAGATTTATAACATCTGAGCCCTGACCCTCTGGAGGAAAAATATCTGTGTTTATATTAATAACCTCATTGTTGATGTCCTCAGCAGTGAAAAATTAATTTAATGGTTAGCCCCCCCTAGAATAGTCAGTAGCTGTTATGCTCTGTGCACTAGATACCTGCTCTGTAGCCGGTCCTTTTTGTCTGTATTGTATAGTCTGTATTTTCTTTTCTAATTTATTTTTAAGCATTGTTTTGAACCAGTTTTTGTTGTGCAATAATGGCTATCTACAAAAATCCGTCAAACACCTACATGATGCTTTACTCGTGTCAAAATTTCAATTGGCTTCATTTACTTTTATATATCAGTACCTTACAGTAAAATATGAAAGTGTTCTTTATTTTTGTTTGCTTTTTAAATATTCTCTCTGCACGTGTATGTATGTGTGGGTTTGGTGGGCTTTGATACGTTGTCTCACTCCAGGCACACACCTCAGAGGCCTGGAGACCACAGCCACATATGATCCAGCCACACAGGAGTTTGTGCTGAACAGTCCCACTGTTAGCTCCATTAAATGGTGGCCTGGAGGACGTAAGTTTATTTGCAGTCATGTTTCTGCTCTGATAGGACCCAGACCTCTCCATATGGTTGTTTTCTCTTTCTTTTAGCTACAAATCTGCACATCAGCAGTTCTGTGATTATAGATGAGATACAGTACTTTCAGGCAGCAAGAACTTGATATTCAGAATAAAGTTTTAATGATCTCACTCTGTTTTTCCAGTTGGAAAGTCTTCAAACCATGCCATAGTTTTAGCCCAGCTTTACACTCTTGGAAATTGCCATGGTCTTCATGCGTTCATTGTACCAATCCGTGACATGAACACACATGAGCCCCTGCCAGGTAACCAGTCTGTGACGTCTCTTTGAATGCGGTGTTTGTAGTAAAGTAAATCCTCTGCATCTTTCTGTTTCACTCTCACACTCCTGATTGCTCTCTTGTTGCCTCGGTTTCTCATAGGAATCGTGGTTGGTGATATCGGACCCAAGTTTGGCTTTAATGAAGTTGACAATGGCTACTTGAAGCTGGAGAACGTACGGATACCACGAAACAACATGCTGATGAAATATGCCAAGGTGATACAACGATACTTAAGCAGCTACTTGAGTCAAAGTTATTGAGGTTTGCTTAGATTGCTGTCTGTACACCCATCCCTACATCGAAAGATAGTTGATATCCTGTTGTTCAGAGGATGTTTCATTCCCGTCACAGAGACAGCATGCTTAACAGTCAACTCTGCAAATAAACTGCATGACATGTGGAATAATTTACACATGGCTTCAGGATTCACACAAAAGTTTGCAAACATACAATTCAGTGCTGATTTATCTGTTGTGATTCTGTCTCTCCACCAGGTGGAGCCAGATGGAACCTATTTGAAACCAAAAAGTGCCAAGTTGACCTACGGCACCATGGTGTTTGTCCGATCCATGATTGTAGGCGAGTCAGCTCGGGCCCTTGCAAAGTCCTGCACCATCGCCGTCCGCTACAGCGCTGTCCGTCACCAGTCTGAAATCCGGCCTGGGTATGTCGGCACAAGTTACAGCGTACAAGGAACTTCAGCAGGCAGATGCACATGAATTTAAGGTTTCATTCAAAAACAGTGTTGGGGTAGTTACTCTAAAAAAGTAATTAGTTACTAGTTACTCATTACTTCTGTAAATTGTAATGAAATTACTTTGCTAGTTACTGTATTTGAAAAGTAACACCACTACCTATTACTTCACTTTATAATTTCTTAATTCACCGTGTAGACATGGATAAACATCATAGCTGAATCATCACTGCCTGTCTGCCACAAGAACCACAAGAACAACATCCCCGTCTGTGGGAAGAAATGAGCACACTTTGTCTCATAATCTTATCTAGTATTTTTCTAAACCTGGGCGGTTCAATAGTCAACAGGGGGAGCATGTCTCCTACAATGAACCTGCAACTAGCTTGTTAATTTCTGTCTTACCGGCTGCTGCGCTCCAGGAAGTGTTGAATAAAGCTTAGCTTGTTTAGGCGGGTCGGCAGCTGAAGGACTCCTTCCACTGACCGGCGAGCAGGATCTTTCATCACAAGTTTGGACTGAAACTGGACCGAACTGAAAAATAATGCCAATATCATCACTGACCAAAAGCCCCCGTCTCCGACTCTCCAGCTTAATTTTTCTTTCTCTTTAGTTGGCGCACAATCAGCTATGTCACGCATATCGATCTCTATGGCAACTTGCCCAGGCAAGCACACACACAGGCAGAAGCATGCACGCGCCACTTACAACAGATCAGAACTTTACACACAGTCAAACACGGCTCGAGTAATGCAGAAAAACACATTACTGTAGTCCAGTAAAGTCATTTCTTTACCGATATTTTAAGTGTAACGCACTAATTTACTTTGTTACCCCAAAAAGTAATCTTGTTACTCCCAACACTGTTCAGAAACCAATGCATGCTCAAGGTTGTGCATGCTTCTGTCAAAACAAAATGACAGAGGCTTCAGGGTTCAGATGAAAACATTTATCCAACATACAGTAAAAAGACTGGACACACTTTTCTATTAAATGTAATGGGAACGTGTGTCCAAATTGGAAGATTCTGATCCAGTTGTACTCACTGGATCTAAATTTCATTCCTGTCTAGAAGGGTGGAGTTATCAGCATGCATGACACACATACTCTGAATGTCTGGTACAAAAGATCCAAACTATGCATGCCTGTTGCATCAGCTGTGCGCCGGATTTTAATAGAATTTAAGGTCATTGGGGGGGGACTGAAATCGGTAAGAGAGCAATAAATGCACACGTATAGATAGAGTGGTGTTTATTTTCAGCGGAAATGACGGGTTCTGCTGTTTCCAGAACGTCAGATAATTCTGTGCTTGTCAAAATTATTTTTTTCTGTTCAAACATGTGATGCGTGTAAATGCACGTCATGGTAGGAATAACCTTTCAGGCTAAAGTAAAAAGTACAAAAAAAAACAGTAAAGCAAAAAGAAATTTTGTGCATGTAAACGTGGCCGCAGCCATCAATGTGTATCCCATTTACCATCCTATCAAAAAGTGGTAAAACCAATGCAGAGAATGCAATTTATCCTGCACTGTAGTAGGTTCCAAAAGCTCCAAACTTCCAATTTTTTGCTTGGTGGTGGAGGGGGCCCTGGTCCTCGAGGGCCCCAGCCCTGTAAGTTTTTGATAACCTGCTTTAACATACCTGGTTCAAATCAAATGGATCCAACAGCTTTTCAGGTTCTGCACAAGTGCATCATTCATTTAAATCAGGTGTGTTGGAGCAGTAAACCTGTAAAATGTGCAGGATGATCAAGGTTCCCCACCACTGCTTTAATACGAGGATCTCAAACTTTGGTCCTCAAGGGCCAACGTTCTGCAGGTTATAGATGTTTCCCTGCACCGACACACCTGTCTCAAATGCCATGGATTGAACAGCTCGTTAACTTTTGCACCATGACCCATTCATTTTAGTGAGGTGTGTTGAAGCAGGCAAACACCTAAAACCTGCAGGACACAGGCTGTCCAGGACCAGAGGTTTAGATACCTGCTGTAATGAAATCCTGATTTTAACAACCACTGCAAATCTGGTGAAACCTTCATTAAACAAACATAAAAACAATGTCTGTGTAGTAAATTTGGCTGTACTTTCAACCACAATGATCTCCCCACCGAGGAAGTTCGAAGCAACAGAAAATCTCGAAGATTTCCTCACAGTCCACAGAGAGAGCGAGAGTTGCAACACCGGGCGTGTTGCTATAAACAGCTACTCTCTCAAGTATGCAACTGAGTGGTCAGGCCCCTCTCTAACTGCTTGACTAAACTGTGCATAGAACTGTATTGAATATATACCTGCACAGGTGTCACAGGTGTGACTGCAAAAGTATAAATATGTACTTTTTTATTTTGAATTAATTTGAAATGGCAATGTATGAAAACAATGCTGCATAAGAAAAGTATTTTTAACAGAATCCCTGGCACATTAAATTCACAATAGTCTTGTTGGTTGCTGTCAGGTTCAGATAAAGAAACATAATCCTAACAGCGAGTAGAAGAAGTTCTGGTTTTGTAATCATTTCTGTTACAACTTCATTGATCCGTCTGCGGGTTTCTAATCCACAGAGAACCAGAGCCTCAGATCCTCGACTACCAAACGCAGCAGTACAAACTGTTCCCTCTGCTTGCCATGGCCTACGCCTTCACGTTTGTTGGCCAGTACATGACAAAGATCTACCACCGCATCTCTGGGGACATCAACCAAGGGGACCTCAGTGAGCTGCCGGAGGTACTCGCCTGACGCTCGCTTGTAGAAAGAGATCCTGGCTAAAGATGACGCAGGAAAACAATATACAAAAGATGTAAAAGTAAAATAATTCTTGTGGGGAAAAAGCCAGCCCTTATTCATCTGGCCCCCTTAGCCACACACAACTGCCTCATATGTATTTCAAAATATATTTAGATAATATCAAAAGATGTTTGGATCAATATTATTAATAATAATAATAATAATAATGTCATCATCAATAATAGGGACAATACTTATACCTTTATATTCAATAATAATAAATAATTAAATTATTATTTATTATTATACATTTATTCCTCCAACAAGGAAAAAAAATATGTTTTTATTGTCTGTTAACGTGGTTATATAGATGCTGTTAAGCTGTTCTTTGTTGCAACTTGGCAGAGTTGGGGGCTCAGGAAAAAAAACCCATTAAAATTCAGTGTGGCGGAGGATTTCTCACTCAGCACTCTTGTGTGATAGTCATAGTAGAGATTTACAGGAAATGCAGGAGAGAGAGCTGGACAAAAAAACAAGAAGCAAAGGTTTGACTGTTTGGAAATGAAACCAGACACAAATATTCCAGGGTTCAGGCATGAATAAAGCATTTATTTGCATTTCTGTTTGCAGCTCCATGCCCTGTCCGCAGGCCTGAAGGCCTTCACCACATGGGAAGCCAACTCTGCCATTGAAGTGTGCCGCATGTCTTGCGGTGGCCACGGATACTCTCGTAGCAGCGGCTTGCCAGACATTTATGTTGAGTTTACCCCAACCTGCACCTACGAGGGAGAGAACACGGTCATGATGCTGCAGACTGCCAGGTAAGCCATCAGACAAATGCGTGACCGACAAGTTTACAGTCACATCTGTAGGAGACACACCCTCATTCCTCCCACAGCAAAAACAAATATGATATGATAGCATCTGTGTTTTGTGTCATCAAGGCTGTGAAGGTCTGCAATTCAGTTTCAGAAACAAAACATGTGATGCAAACATCTGTCTTAAAATGTTCATTCATTAAAGGTTCATTACAATTTCCCTCAGTGGATAAAGTATTTTTTATTCATTTAATGTATTATTTTATTTAATTTTTTTTCCTTTTATTTATTTTCAAGCTCAACTTGAGCATATAGCACAAATCGTCCATACAGAAAGGACAGAAAGAGAAAAGTGGCTTGAGTAGCTTAAGATTGTGTCTCAGTGAGCGCCTGATGTTTGTATGTAACTTCCCTCCCTTTAAAGTTAAAGATAACAGTCATGTAAACAATGTCCCAAATCAGGCGCTGAACATCAGCTTTGGCATTGTAACACAAAACCTTCCTAAAATCATATCCTCATGCCGTATAAAGCAGCGTTTCCACCAACGGGTTTGGGTCGGGGCTGGGCGACACACGTGAAAACTGGGAAGGGTACCCTAATATCTGACCTGACCCGTCCTACTTTGTTGGGACCCTTTAATTCGGTACCAATCTAACCAATCTGTCCCAAAAGGGTGGAGTTTTACACACAGCAGTCCGTTGATTGTGCAACCTAGCATAAAAACAAAGCAGGAATTGCTCCTTGGTTAGAGCAACAGAATTTTATTTTTGTTGATTAAATATCCGTTTAACCCATAAGAGCTCGACGTGACATATTTGTTACATACAGTTTCTGAGACATTTTGCTTCAATTTATGGTATAAACTTTGCTCAAAATCCTGTTGAACACAATCTGATACTTGACTTATGTCCCCTAATAGATACCCAGAAGCAGAAAAACATATTGTAATATTTTAAATATATCACATGGTAATAAATGGTCGATATCCCTCCCAAAAAAATGTTAATTTTTTTTGCTACATTTTGTTACAGGGCCAAATAAAGACCTTATATTTAAAAAATGGACTTTTCTAACCATTTATTCATGGGTCGGGCCTTAATCGGTTAAAATGAGATTACGAAGCACCGCCAAGAAGAAAGAACACCAACTGTTACTGTTGTTTGCACACATCCTTTTCCTATTATCTTTCCAACGTCCAGCTAAATAATGAACTAAACGGCAATGTTGTTTATTTTGTGCTTGCTTTTGTCGTGGGCAGTGACGTTTTCTGTCGGTCAATCAATGGATTTTATCGTTAGATTCCAGTAGCTCCGCCTTTACCATTCCGTAGCATTTTCCTATGGACCTACAACTGACGGGGTCCATAAATGGTACACTATGGTTTGGTTGTATGGGCCCCTTTTATAATGGAAACACACACGATAGTGTACCGGACACAACTGAACCGCTCAGTGGAAACTGATCACACTGATGATAAATGATGACATGATAAACATTAAAACTTAGCACCCATGTTTAACTGTGAAACCCGCCCCTTTGGATGTCCCCAACATTTCTGTGCAGGTACCTGGTGAAGAGCTACCGGCAGGCCAAGGAAGGCCAGCAACTGAGAGGCATTGTCTCGTACCTGAATGAGTCACATGATCGGAGGCTTCAGCCACAGGCCGTCGCCGCCAGACCAACTGTGGTTGACATTAATGACCTGACCAGCCTGGTGGAAGTCTACAAACTGCGAGCTGCCATGTAAGAGAAAACATTAGAGCGGAGAATAACATAGTTACATGGATAATACAATCCAATATCAGAGACTGTTTAGCATCTGATGTGCTGGTGTGTCGTTTGAATGTCTGCTTCAGTCTCTAGTTCTGGCCTCTCATCCAGAGTTATGTTCTCTATGCGACATGGTCTGCACTGCCTAAGAAAGGCTGTGATTTACACACAATTTCTTCTCCGTTCTACCATTTTAATTTCTTAGTTTTCTTAATTTCAGAAAATGCATATTTCTTTGAGAAGTCTCATTTAATTGTCTTAGCTCATTTTCACACATAAACATTGGAGATTTTTCAGAAGAAGACCAAACAGTTTGGCTCGGTCTTCTCTGCAGCTGTTATTCATGTGAACACATCACAGGCAGAAGCTAGAAAAATGGGGAAGCGGCTGTTTGTGCAGAAGGCAGAGCATGATTCAGAAATTTCTCCGTTTCTTTACCACATGTTGAGACACCTTGATGTGTTCATATAAGTATAGCTTGGATCTGCTGGTGTCCACCGGCATGCGAGCTGGCTCCGCAGACAGAACAAACTCACCAATTCACATGTGTCTATGCACAGAAATGATAAATATCCCTGAAATTTAGCTGACATGTTCATATGTTATAAGAGCCTTTATTTGATAAGAACTGCTCCAGAATTCAGGGGAAACTAAACATAAGTCTGTGTAGGAATGTCTCGGTCAGGTTTGGGGAGTTTTTAAGTGTATTTTAGTTCTTAGTTTAATCATAGTTTGGTTAATGCAGGTTTTCTTTGTGTTTGTAGCTTAGTAGAGATGGCAGCAAAGAGCATCCAGCAGGAGCTGCAGCGCAGGAAGAGTGAGGAGGACGCCTGGAACAGCAGCGCCATCGACCTGGTCAGAGCTTCAGATGTAAGTTCATTTCTCTGACTTTCACAGACTTCTAAAGTAAATAAACTGAATTTTTGGAGCAAAATTAAGAAAATGGCTTTCATACAGTATTTGTATTACTTCTATATGTAAAATGGCTTTTTCATATATAATTAGCCAAGTCTCACTCGTCTCCTTTACTGTTGTTTATTTGTCCATTTTTATCTCTAGGCCCACTGTCACTATGTTGTAGTGAAGGTATTTACTGACAAGCTGGGGGAGATTGGTGACACTGCCATACACTCAGTTCTGTCTACGCTGGCTCTTCTCTATGCCATGAATGGTATCACAAAGAACTCTGGAGACTTCCTACTGGTAAGAAAAATCCTCTTACACCCTCTAACATCTGGCCTCTGTGCAGCGGTAAAGTATTTAATTAATATTCAGTTCTGGGTCAAATACTCTGAATTAGTCTCAGGTGTTTGTCAGCTCCTTCCTCCAGTCTGGGAGCTTATGCTCCTTTTATAAAATGTTTGTTCAGTAGACATTATTCAGTCATCCAATACACTGCGACTAACTGAAGAATACATAAATAAATTATACATTTTTGTATACATACATACATTGTAATCTCCAAGTTTGCCTGTGTGATAAACGGGATAAGAAAATGATGCAGCTCTTTTAATAGAATACACATGTAAATATGACAGAATATTGTTATATAAATGTTTTTTATAAAATAACTCAAAATAATCTAAAAGCTAAATACGATTAATAATAAAATAAAGCATCACTCTACACGTCTGTGGAAGTAAAATATTGTGGTATGAAAAAATTGTCTCTGATTTTTAATCATTTATATGTAAGAGGGTTGAAATAGTTTGTGTGAGATTATGTTCTCAGTCACATGTAAAAAAATCTAAGTAGCTCAATAATCTTGGAAATTTGTGCTTTCCTGGAACTGGTTACATAATATAAGCTTATAGAGTATCATCAGGGTACCCTGGGGGTCTTGGGAGTGACTGGGTTGGTTTAGAATACATCATAACTTGAGCTTAAACACACTACTATGGGATTATTATAATAGATTGAAAGGCTTAATTTAGCAAGGATCCCAGTGTTTTAAAATTAATACATAAATAAAACGAAAAACTGCATTAGAAGCGTGTACTTCTGCAGCTTCCTTTTAATAAACAAACTCAGATTTTTCTTTGTCTCTGAGTTTTTAATAAAAACCTTTTTGTTCTTCAAAAATCCAATTAGATTTCCTTTGATCAGTTTAACTTTAAATTGAAAAAAGGAGATTTAATAAACACGCTGACCTCATATGAGCTTGTCTGTGGGCCGACTCTGTGTCTCTGTTTTCCGTCTTCAGGCTGGACTGCTGAATGTGCCCCAGGTGCTGCAGATTTCTGTTCGCATCAAAGAGCTTCTGTCTCAGCTGAGGCCCAACGCCGTGGCTCTGGTAGACGCCTTTGACATCCATGACAAGAAGCTGAATTCAGTCCTGGGTCGTTACGATGGAAACGTCTATGAGCAGATGTTTGAGTGGGCTCGCTCCTCACCTCTCAATGCCACAGAGGTAAGTATTATCAGAGTAAAACAATAGTCATTCATGTTCAACTCAGAGGAAACCTGAGTCTGAAAACATGCTCAAATTTCCTCCTCAGGTCCATGAATCCTTCCACAAGTACCTGAAGCCTCTGCGGTCCAAACTGTGAGCTCATCAATGAACCTTTACTCCCAGCTGAAACCCTTTAACCGTGTACAAGGAACAAGCTTAACACTAGTTATCTGTCAGATCAACCTCCCGACTCATTTTCCCTTTGGTAGTAAAGTGGGACACAATAAACCATCTTGAAAACTGTAAACTAAACCTATCGTTGGGGACATTGAATGGACATAGGAAGACTAGTCTGAACCCACAAATAGCTGAAAGAATATTAAAACCAGTCATTTATTTACAGTTTTAGATGGTCTCATTCTTTGGAAAGAGCTTCCATCTTAAATTTTATTAGGATTTCATGTTTCAGTGTCTTATTTTCACTTTTCTGCTGTGCCTAAAGCTTTCTGTCTGTTAGCAGCACAAAATGAACATTTCTTTATCCTAACAGACTATAAATAGGAATGTTAAAGGCTAGAATAATTATACTAACTACAAAATTGAAATAAGTGTAAGAAATGGTACTTTTTTTTTCTATCAATATGCAAAGAGATATTATTAAGGAGGACATTTCTCAATGACTAAGCTTCAATGAATTTCACTGTGTTGATGCACAATTCAGACAACTACGTACCTTTAAGGTCTAACATGACTGACTTACACTTGCACTGTTTGCATTGGGCAAATTTCCAGTAGCTTGCAACCTTTTAGTATCAAATGCCCAGTGGGTGACCATGTTGGCAGTTCCCTCCTTTGCACAGAACGCTGTTAAAATCCATTTTATCAAGTCTCCCACTTGACAGTTTTCCATTAATAGAAGCTGAACTCGGAGTACACCTGACAGGCCTTTAGTGGCGGTTTCAGTTCAGCACTTTTAGATCCTAATTTCCTCATTTTGTGAGAAAATGATTTCTCACTAGTAAACATTTCCTCTGCAAACGTGAATGTGTTTGAATTCTGCAGATAATGCTGCAGGATGAGGTTTCTACACTGTCTAAAGGGCATGCTAGGAGGACAAGAAGTCTGAACCTCTGGTGGTTTTTGAGCACTTACTAGGCCACATGTGCACAGTAATAATGTCTGTGCTTATGTATTATTCCTCCCTACCATGTGGGGTTGATAAGTTAAGAAGGGTTACACCCCAGTCAATGTCTGGATGGTTTCTGTTGTTGTTTTTAATTACCGGTAAGCACATTTCAGATTACAAACTTTGAATAAATCTGTTAATATGTTGTGATGTTTATTTCTTACTGTTGTCTGCTAAATCAATCTGTGCCACTTTCTTTTGATTATTGCCTTCCTGTTTTTCTTATTGCAGTCAGAAAACATGGTTTTAGAAAATCTCGACTTGACGAACAGAAATGACATTTTCTTCTATTTGCAGTCAGCGGTAACTGAGACTAAATAAAAAAGAAATCTTACAATTTTACCGTTTTGTGACTGTAATGATATTATAATGAAAAAGTGGAGCTTTTAAAAGCCTTACTGGAACCTGTAAATTAGATTTGTGAGGTAAATATGTGCCTGAAGACGTTTTCTTTCCTTTAATCTTAAACATTGAAAATGTTCTTTCACATTCATTTCAGTAAATGCACAAGGTATTAATCATTTGATCCTTCATCACCGACTAACCTGATTATCAAGCATATTTGTGTGAAATATCTCAGCATGTTTAATTGAATAGTGAAGATTTTAAACTCTTTAAATGTTTGGTAAATAATCTGACCTTTAAATATATTAATAAAAAATTGTGTGTTTCATCTGAATTGTTCAGGTTTTGAAATTGAAGTCTTCTAGACTTGTTTAGTAAGTTCGTGGAAGCACATCTCGAATTCGAAGCCGCTAAAACCAAGGTGTGTTATTAAGAGATGATCCAGAGACAAAGAAAAGAAAAGTTAAGCTTTATTTCTGAGGCCAAACAAAGGAGTTTGTATTCCATGCCACTGAAAGGGTTGTTATATGTTGCTACTTAGATGTATTTCCCTTTGAAATCCCCACATTCAAAGACAGGATATCTTACATTCCTGCCCCTAAGCTCTTCATCCTTTGGTCATTTTCTGTTCTCAGGACTTAATAGAAAATGATAAAGGTTTCAGTTTGGACCAAAGAAAGTTTGATTCCAAAATTAAAGATTAAAAATGATTCCAACTTGAACTAGTTGATGATAATTACTCAGAAACCTTAACATTTGATATGATTACATACAGACTGTAACTAAAACCAATGCAGTGATATTCTAATCTGCCCTTTTTTTTTTTTTTTTTTTTTTTTTTTTTTTGGAACTAGTACAACATAAATAACTGATCAGATGTTGACGCACATGGCAGCAACACACTTTAAGGAGTAGTTCCAGGGTGATGTTTAGCAAAAAAAAAAAAGATTTAGCATCTTTTAACAGATGTCTGAACATCTGGGAAGAGAGGAGACGAGTTGCTGGATGTTTTAGGAATGTTGTCCTTTTCTGGGCTCTCATCTATAAATCAATAAAACCATGCATCTGCAAGCGATTTCCTCGTTATAAATCACAGACTACTTGGAAATATGCGCCTGAATCAGCCTCATATCCCGCCCGGAAGACGCCCAAACCAGCTATATATGGTCCATGCCAAGCAGCACATGAACATCGTTGCATATGAAGAAGCTGCTAATAAAAAGGAAATCATGGCAACAAACGAATAAAAAGAAAAGAAAAGAAACTTTTCCGACACGGAAGTTGAAGTGGCCGTTGGTGAGGTGGAGGCGAGTAAAGAAATTTTGTTTGGTGGCCACAGCAGCGGAGTCACAACTGAAAGGAAAAACGCTGCATGTGCAACGTGGTGTGTGATGCAGTGTCAGCTAGAGTGCAGACCTCCACCAAGACATTGTAATTTCTAATTATGTATTTATTTAGTGGCCCATGATTGTGGGCGTTATTTATTTGTTTGGGATAATTTTGCCATTACAGCTCACCAAAGTAAAGAATCTTTTAAAAACTTCCTGGATCCAGACGGTGATCCGAATCACTCCCAAAATCTAATCACTTGTTCCTTTATTCCATTTCTGAAACTGTAATCAAAATCCGCCCATAGCTTTTTGAGTTAAGTTGCTAACAGAGAAACCAACGCCCCTGAATACATAACTTGGCACGCTAATAAAAGAGAAGCGGTTGAACCGTAGTCCTCATACTGGGCGGCGGTAGGCCAGGGATAAGACTATTTGCTTCCTACCTTGGCACAGGGATCATGTCATCATTGATTTAGGCCACATCTATGATGATAAGTTTGCCTGTTTGTTGCCATGCCGACCGGCCCTCTTCTCTGCTCCAGGGTTTGAGATCTTAGTTGTTTTATATATTTTTATATTGAAAGATTTTTTTTAGAATAGTTGCGTAGGGAGCGCCGTACACCACTCTCAGGCACCGTTTTAAGCATAAGCCACTTTTATAAATGAGAGCCCTGGACCTGGGCATGATGCTCCAGATGTTGTGTACTGGTGAAAGGTCTGGACTACAGGTAGGACAGTTCAGCAGCCGGACTCTCCTCCTATGAGGCCATGCTGCTGTGATGGATGCAGGATGTGGTTCAGCATTGTCCTGCTGAAATCTGCAAGGTCTTCCCTGAAAGAGACGACGTCTGGATGGGAACAGATATTACTTTAAAACCTCCCTGCACGCTGCAGCGTTGATGGAGCTTCACAGACGTGGAAGCTGCCCACGCCATAGGCTCCCTCTCCTCTTTAGTCAGTAGGACACAGCATCCATGCTTTACAGAAACAATTTCACGGTTTCATCCATCTGACCACAGAACAGTTTTCCACTTTGGCTCAGACCATTTTAAATGAGCTCTAGTTCAGAGAAAACGGTGGTGTTCCTGGATCTTGTTCACATATGACTTCTTCTTTGCATGATGGAGCTTTAACCTGCGTTTGTGGATTTCAGGGTGAACTGTGTTCACAGTGATTTCTGGAAGTCTTCCTGAGTCCATGCTGTGTTTTCCAGTAGAGAGTCATGTCTGGCTTTAATGCAGCGCTGCCTGAGGACTCTCAGCATCTAGTTTGACTTTTGACCTTTTCCATCACACCCTGAGATTCATCAAAATTGAAAATGAACTGATATTTTGCAAGATAGGGGAAAATGTCTCTTATATGTAGTTTATGTTCTACTGGGAATAACATGAGTTTATGAGACTTGAAAATTATTGCATTTTGTTTTTATCTACATTTTACTCAGCGTCCCAATTTTTAAAAACTCTAGTTTATTAAATGTGATTTTTGCCTGGAAAATTGTATAAAATACAAAACAGAAAACATAAATTGGCATTAATTAATTGATTAAAATGGATCATTATCAGCTATTTTAGATATAGGGTTTCTTACAGTTATCTTGTAATTCACATGCCCCAGAGCCATTAGCAGGTAGTTGGTGTGCCGGTTGCATCAACACAGAAAAAATAGACGTCTCCAAAGTAGCCTGTTTGTGAGCATCTACAGTTATGTTGTATAAAACTATAATATCACAAACCAGTTGTAAAAATGTGCACCATGAGAACACCAGTCAATTTTGGTGATTATGATAAATAAATGATAAACCACACAACACCATACAATATAATTATTGATAAGAACTTGACGCTGTTTAAACTAGAAACTTGGTGGACACTAAACGTATTAGTGGGAGCAGCCATCCAGTTAATCTGGGATCTTGGGGTCTTCTGCAAGTTAGGAGCTCTGAAACACACAGTACATGGACAAAAATTGATTGGATGCACAGATTACAGTTGTGCATGAAGTATTTTACTTTTGACAAAGTTTTAAAATATTTACTCTTAATTTATTTTATTCTTTTTTAAATCCCTTTTCATCCTTTAGCTTTCCACCTCAGTAAGACTTTGGTTATCTGTGTTAGATTTGTTGTGTTGTGTTCTTATGTTATCTTATGACATGTTTAAACATGTCTCTTTTTATTCATTTAATGTGTATAGTCTCTTAAATTTTTTAGTATTCTGTCATGTGCAGCACTTTCTTTCAACAGTGGTTGTTTTAAAGTGCTTTATAAATAAAGTTGGTATGGTTAAAATACTGCTGTAAAACAGATTCAGTGATTCAAGTTTGTTCACTTTGGGACGTGGTTTTTAAAGTTAGTGTGTTCAGGCTCCTAAAAACGCGTGCTGGATGTGTATGAAATGTCCAAATCATAAAAAAAAATAAAAAAAAAAGTTAAGTGGATACACCTTAACTCGTCTTCATGTGGACATAGCCTTATTTCGAACAGTCACATATCACTGACACTTGTTTGTTCTACTTAGCAAAAACATTAACACATGTTGATTAATTTCTCTGAGATATCTGCTGGGGTAAAATGTTTTTGTTTTTTTTTTGCCTCTTTTCCCCCTCTCTTCTCCATGTTCTCTGTTACTGCCCCATCAGTTTTTGTTTTGTTTTCCACTGTTCTGAATTTTGCATATTAATAATTATAAATTTTTTGTTGCCTTGTATATAATGTTTACGGAAGAGTATTAGGGCCACTGAAGAAATAAAAAATAGAATTCTGAGGAAAAAAGTCAGAATTCTGGCTTTAATCTAAGAATTATGAGATTTCTGAATTCTAATATTAAAGTCAGAATTCTGACTTTTATTTCTTCAGAATTCTAAGTGGAATTTATTTATTTAGTTAGATAGCTAGTTATTTTTTTCTTCAGATGTCCTAATACTCTTAAATGTTGGTTATGATAAATACTAACATTTACCTAAACTTGCCCTACAGAGCGGGGGGGGGGGGGGGGGGTGTAAACTGGGTTAGTTTCCTGGAAGATTAAAA
>JBAFTA010000005.1:5225214-5237252 GCA_036919975.1 Melanotaenia parkinsoni
CCTTGATAGAGCAAATCTGTCAAGCAAAATATGGCACACAGACCATCGTTCTGTATGTTAGGATGCTGGACAGGATGGGAAAAAAAAAAAAAAAAGGTTCACATAGATCTCTAGTTAAAATATTTGTAAACCTAAAGTGCTTAACCACCTTGTGTTTTGAGGTTAAATCTTTAATGTTGTAGTTTTAATTTGATTTAATTTGATAAAATCCTGAAGTCAATGGTCATATCAAATATTTTATAACTAAAATAGACATGGCTGGGGTTTTACATTTCTTTCAGGTTATGCCAATATATTCAATATCAATTCAATCCAGTTTTATTTGTATAGCACCAGTTTCCATCAAAGTCATGTCAAGACACTTTACAGATAAAATCCATTGTTTCCCCTACAATTAAATCTCTATGTCATGCATTGCAATTCTTCATCTGATTTTGCAATAAAGAAAACTTGTGCAACTTTTCACAAAAGCTGCTGCAAAGTCAGGCGAAGTCAGGCAAAGTCAAGCGAAGTCAGGCGGAGTCAGGCGTCTTAGGTCATAAAAATCACAAAACATGCAATGAAATTCTGGAGAGACTCCCTGTTGCATTTGCTATTATAGATAATCCCCATATGCAAATTCTAATTTAGCACTGACATATTGTGTAAAAATGGGAACATTTTCTGGGCATCACCACCTGTACTACCTTTAGTCATAATACTGAAATGATTACAATACCTAGTGTTATTATTACTGATGTCTCAGGGTTAGTGACCCCTAACCTGATTACTGTTCTTCTCATATATTTGTCTTATTACATAGGGAGTGAAACATTTATTAGTAAATATTAATGTCATTTAAAAGCCTCACAGGCATTATTACTTTTAAAGTAACAGTCAACACACAAGATTTATAAAAATGAGTCTTTAAACATGATGTACAGAGAAGAATGAATAAGACTTAAACTGTTAAGAGGAACGGATAAGGGAGTTGTCTGTGGGTCACTTCCTCATTAGCCTTCTGGTTTACACAACAACCACAACTGTTTGTACTGCTCACCCCGAAGATATATTTGTTAAAAATCACTATACCAACTGACTTTTAATACAAATTTCCAGCAATTTAATGGATACATTTACAGTTTTTAAAAACAGTCAATCCTGGATGTTTGCATGAGTAAATTTTCAAATGTCTTTGACCTCAACAATGTATGAAACTCAGCTGTCGACTATCACACATGCACACAGTTAGGAAACGCCAACATGTCACGTTGAATAATGGTTTGCTGAAAAGATCCAAAAATAAGTGCTGAGAAAAAGAGAAATGTCTTGCTAGTTAACTGTAGAAGGAACCTGCTTTTATTCTCACAAAGTGTTTTCACCTCCTAGTTCTCATGGATATTTCACTCATTCCTTCCCCCAGTCAGTCCTCCTTAGTGGATATAAAACATTCCTGCTGAATGCTTTCAGAAGATTTACTAACCAGTAAATAACAAGGCGCTGACAGTTTGAGTGAAAAACAATTTACTTAAATTATCAGAAAAGCCTTTCTCAATGTTTTTGTATTAATTACGAATATTTATCACTGTCTGCCTGCTATGCACTCAAGTCAAATTTCCCATTTTGTTCTCACGCTTGTTTACAGAAGTTCTTAGATAAAAAATATATTTATTGGTCAGCTGTGGTAACGTTTGTGGTTATAAATACTGGTAACTTTCAGCTGTGAGTAAACCTTTTCCAACTACAATGAGCTAATCTGCCAAACTAACTTAAATGCATAAAATGGAAAAGAGGAGGAAAAAAAGAGGTTAAATTTGGCATTCGCAACACTCCCAGTTCAAAAAAGGCTCTTTTATTCTTCACACACCAAGCAGTCAGAGTGGGTTATTTTCTTCTGTGGAAGCACATAGGGTTGATTTTTAGCCATTCCTCTGATACAGGTGTTTGAAAAATACCAAAATGGACTGTGAGTTTTATTGATGTCTTTTTTTTTATGTAGTTGCTACTTGTTTATATTTTCATAGAAGATGATGTGATGTGACTTGTCAGCTGCTGTAAAGAGTGAATGCGCCAGAAGATGAAACAGGATCCCCGCTTCACACCCCTGAATGCAGGCCATGCATGTGGTTTTACAAGATATGGGTGGGGGTTTCTCAGGGCTTTAGCAGGTTGCTGCATGCAGCTGAAGCTGCACAGTCCAGCCTGTCTCCAGTGTTGCAGGGGATACAACTCCCCTAAGTATCCCACAAATGGGAACGGGCTGAGCCATGGTTACACACTGTCAGAGAAGCATGTGATATCATCTGATTAATAATAGAGTAGGGAGTTGTTTAGATAACCTAGTGGAGCATTAGACACTATACAAGCTAAGGGCCCTTATAAGCACCCATCCTCCCCGTTGTCAAACTGTTGTTCTCTTTTTTATTTTTTTTAGCGAATTTAACTTGTAGAATCTGTTATGGACGCTGACCTGCTCTGCAACATTTCATGCAATGATTCGGTCTATAAGCTATCAGATGTCTGCACCGTACCTTTAGAAGTAACTTGGCCATCAGCTACCACAACGGGGGAGAGTTCCAGTCCAGCATGGGAGTTGGGAATCTTTAGGCACATCACAATTTGATTAGATGCAGATTCTGGTTGCTGTGATGCAATAATAAATAAGCCTGTCACGATAACAAATTTTGCGGTGGGATAAATTTTCTCTGAAATGATCGCGATAAACAATAACATTGGGCAAAGCGATAATGTTGTCATTTTGAGACCATTTTCAACTAATATAAAGACAATGCCATAATACACCCTTTCAAATGTCAATAAACTGAAAAAAATCAATTGTATCTATCCATTTTAAACAGGCACTGCAGCAAGTAGACCCGCCCCTACAGCATCTCCCTGGAGGACCCATTGTTTACTGTTGCCAGTTTAGCAACTTGTCGCTATAAATAGCGAGCTTTCAGACCTCTCTAGAAATTTTTTTAAGCATTTAATGACAAATTTAGCAACTTTTTCTGGTGTTATTGGAGACTTTGAGACTGACGTGAAAACACTTATTGTTTACTTTTCTCAATGAGTTGTGAGTGCTACCGCAGGCCCCTCCCCCCCTCCAGAGGCGCTCACAAGAGGACAAGACTTTTGTGAGCGCCCCTCTTTTCCCCTCTGTAGTATAGAAAATAGTATTGAGTGTGTCGTCCTTAGTATCTGTATCGAGTTTGAAATTTTAGTATTGTGTAACCCTAGTCCCAGGGACTCAAGACATTGAAAAGATCACTGCCGATATGAGTACTACTAATAAATCCCATTACAGTTCACTATAAAGGAGTGTGGACCAAATGCGATGACTGAGTAGTTAATTATGTGATGTGTCAAATGGATCATCCTGCAGCCATCTTCTAAATGTAAGGCTTGAAAACTGTCAGAATATTCATAAATAAGGAGGATAGTGTGATTTTTGGTGGATTCGGTTCAGCGCTGCACCAAAGCACCTACATGCCTAAAATAAGATTCTGAGAAAATACCAAATTCACACTTTTAATTTTGAGTAATAACTTTGTTGTTTATGTGTTAGTGCATTTAAAAAAATGTTAATCCCACAGATTAATCTCTTTGTATTAAGATATTAAGTTTGACAGCTCTAGTTTTTTTTTTTTTTACATAGTCGATTATGTAGTATGGGAACAATTTTATGAGTACCAAGTAAGAGCACACGTACATTCTCGGACCGCTACCAGGTCCCAGTGTTGGTCCATCCTTACAAGCTCAGTTGAGCTCTTTATCTTATCACTTTCCATAACACTGACTTTCAGACAACTTCTTTTTTAATTTCCCACCTTTGTTTCTGTGTTTCTGAGAAGAAATATGAGAAGTAACACCTACTCACCACATGTAGAAATGTCAATCAGCTGGAAATTATGGGGCTCGTTTTGAAGATGATAATCTGTTCTTTAAAAGTTTAAATTTGTTCAAACTTTTAAAATGCAGGACCAGCAGACACTAAAGTGGTATTTAAGTTATCTGGTACATGTAACCTATGCGTCCACACAGAAAGACTCCCCCTAAGCCGAGGCTCGAACCAGCAACCTTCTTGCTGTGAGGCCATGGTGCTAACCACCACACCATCATTAAAAGTTACTGTCTGGAACTTAAACATTAAGCATGATAACTGAGGCTTGTATAGTCTGAGACAAGCTATCTTGAGTCTTTTGCAGTTTCTGTAAACATGACAAGATCTGACCTGGTGGTGAACTTGCTGGGAAGCCCGCTCCAGGAAAGGTTGGCAACTGTTTTGAAAGTGTTTCACTTCTGGGTTGTCCTTCTTATTGTAGAATGATGGACTTCAGACAGTTTAAAGCTGACCTTATAACTCTTACCAGATTGATAAGCAGCAGCTGTTGGTTCTTTAAGACCATTGCTGATGTCTTTCCTCCTCAACATTGTGTTAATTCCAGTCAATGCTGCAGACCAGTAAACAGCTAAAACGTACTTTAAAAGAAGAAACACTTGCTGATGATTAATTAATCAGATGTCTTTGATACAGAACTTGGCTGCTCCTTACCATTATAATCTCTCTGGAAGCAGTAAGGTTGTAATTTATCTTAGTTTATTGTTAAATAAGACATGTCATGCATTTTTGTTTATCTGTGGTTGTATTTACCTAATTTTAAGACCTGGTAAGCACTTATTAGGACTGTTAAATGAACTAAGTGTTAATCCTATCTGTCATTAGTTTGTGATGACAAAGTACTAGACAGTCCAGCAGTATTATTATTCCAGTTTCAGAGGGTAATAAGACCCTGAAGCACTGAGCCAAACAAAAGTTAAGTTTTAGACTGCATACCAGCATGATCTGATCATCTGTCTGTGAATATCTCAGACTACACTTTACAGACACTCCCTGTTACAATTTACCTATTTTCATACAATGTTTATAAGATGTGTAGCTACATGATAAGTTTTTACCTGGCCTTCTTTGAAGACCTGCCAATGATTTTGTTGTTTTTCTATGTTTCCTTTGCCAGTATTGACTTGATTTGACACTGATTGATGGTGGTTATAGAAACACAACTAGAGCATGAATAACTATATACACACTAGGGCTGAAACTAATAACTATTCTGATGGTCGATTAGTCACCGACTATTAAAACGACTAGTCGACCAATCGAAATATGTATCTCATAATTATTAAATGGATCTTATTTCACTTTCAGCTTTGAAATCTTGCATCAGGTTGTTCTGTAACTCCGACGTGCCGCGTCTTTAAATGTTCGAGCATTGCAGACGTACATCCGTTGTACACAAGGTCCCCTTTACAATTCTCACATGTATTTAATTTATTTTGTAAGTTTAACGTGAAATTATTTCAGACTTTTGACGTCCTCTGCCGCCGTTCTGTTTCCCGGTCGGCCGCCATATTTTTCCCCTTGTGAAAGTTATTGCGCATGTGCAACTCTCAGCAGAGTTAAGAAAAAAAAGATGACGGCTGTGTCCGAATGTCCACCCTACTCCCTAACCCCTCGTTCACTACATAGGGCTGCACTACATAGCACACTCTCTTGACGATTTGGACACAAAGCTGCCTATTTTTTCCTCACAGCAAACCACGTGCCTACAGCTGTCACCATGGCAACCACAGTCCGCGTCAAGATGTCATTCCAAATCCAATCCAAAGTTGTGTGTAAATATTTTTATTTTTATTCCTAATGTTGTATTTTATTCTTTTTTCGTTTGCTTATATGTAATTTTGCGCAGCTCAATTTTTTCGCCTCCTTGCGCCATGTTGAGCTTCTGCCCGCAATGCATTGTGGTCTATATTGAGCCGTCTAGTGACTATAGATGCTCACTACTTTTCAAGATGCATTGTGGGTAATTTTAAGTGCCCTACTTTTTTCTCTCTGGACATTCGGACACCTCTACAAAATGGGGAGACCCCTATATAGGGCACTATGTAGGGAGTAGGGTGCACATTCGGACACAGCTGATGTCTCATTCTGTAGTGTGTTTTTTTTTCTTTGCGCATGTGCATTGTGCAACTCTCAGCAGAGATAGGGAGGAAGACGATGTCTCACTCTGTAGGGTTATTTTTCTTTGGTGACAATAGTCGACGGGTAATTAGTTGACAACGTCGACTAATCGTTGCAGCCCTAATACACACCCCAAGTTTCAAATTAGCTTGGCCTGGTTAAGCTATTAATCTGTGTTCATGAATGGGTAATAATCCATGTTTATTTAACATTTTGATGCTGCTTTTTCTGAAAGTCATGGGTGTATACAGTCATAGAAAGCAGAATTATATCTAAAGATATTTTCCTTATACTGTTATGAAAGGTTTGTTGCACAGCTCCAGTACAAATGTTTTTGTATCATTACCCTGTCCGTCTTAAAGAAGGTGTTTAAAATTTTTATCGGAATTAAGAGTGGGCAATATGTACTTTCCGTGTGTCTTGCTGTTATCGTTCCTCTGGAGAATGCCGTCCATAGCATATCTAGTTTCCATATGTGGATTCTAACAGCGCCTGCCGCTTCTTCGTTGATAAACTGTGGTCGACAGCAGCCTCTCTGCCACTTGAGCACTCTGTCCATTAGCAGAATTCTTTGCTTTTTCATTATCGAAGTGGGTTGGTTCCAGCCTCTACCCACTGGTCCTCTAAAGTCCTGGCAGGATTTATGCCCAACCTTAAATATTTTAACACATCTAATTTAAAACGATGTTGGCAGAATTAAAATCTGCACCCCAGCCAAGAGAATGTTATTGTAGAAGTTGCCTTTTTGAAGCGTGGGACATAGTTGGTTTCAGGGAAATTATGGGGAGTCCTGTCTAACCAGTCCTCAACTCTGTAGTGGAAACTCTGCTATTAACTGAACTGGTGTCAGATTTCTGTTCTGCTGCCATTCCTGTCGCAGACACCCTGAACCTCGCATTGATTTTTTTTAAAACCACAACTCCAAGACAACACTGAAGGCTCAAGACCATAATAGATGTGTTGACCAAGGCTTTTGATTTTTTAGGTTTACATCTGCATTGGCTTTGATTTCTCTGGAAATACTAAATGTAACGCTATGACGCAGGCCCAGGCCGAGCTCCAGGAATAGACTGGCTGCTTGCTCCACTGTTTGCTGTTATTGGTAAAGTCTAGAAGATGAAGATAAGTAAGTTTGACATTAATATTCTCTCACTGAGCAGAAAGAGTAATCAATACTTTACCTCGCTAAGCTATAGAGGGTTTTCATTACTGGCGAAATATATTTCTTCAGGCACAATATGTGTGCATGTGATGTAATTGTCTGGACAGGAGGTTTTATACAGAAAATTAGATGAGTAGTTTTCTAATTAATTGTGTGTACAGTGTTGTAGAAATAAGTTGATTACCTCTGAGATATGCTGAGGGTTTCTACTTTATAATGCATCTAAAAATGGAGCAGGCTTCTGCTATAGGAGCATCATTACATACACCCAACAAAAATAAACACAAGACTATTTACAATTCAAGAGAAGTAAAAGTATATTGATTACAAACCACCTAGAGGATGCATGACAAATGGAGAGCACTATTGATTACTGTTATTTATGGTCATCAGATGTCACTCTAAACAGTTTAACATCTGGTCTGCTGCTTTTTCAATAAAGGTCCAAACACACTCAGAAATAAACAAATTATTTTAGATTTTTTTATTAGTTAGTCTGGTTCTTTAAATGACTTTAGAGTCTGATAGGTGGCTATGATGTGAACTTTCTTTGTTTAAAAAAAAAGCTATTGTTTTATATTACCTGTTTAGGTTGTAAAATTGTAGGAATTTTCAAAGTTGGAAACTTTCCATGGGAATTAACAGGAATTTATGTGAATGAACAGAAAGAAATCTGGTATTTATAATATTAAAGGTTGGCCTTTAACTCCTCAACACCTGAATTTATTTACAATTATATTAAAACAAAATAAACACAGGACAAAAATCAGGGAAAAAAATGACAAAAAGAAAAAAGACTAAATAAATAAATAAATGAAAGTACTAATAAATAAATAAATAAATAAATAATTAACATTAAGCAAAAATAAATAATGTAAACATAAATAAGAGAGAGTAAAAGCAAATCAAGAAATAAAATTGATACATTTGCGTAACTAAGCATCGTTTTGCTTTTAAATATAGTTGTAGAAAAGTATATTTTTACATGATCTTAACTAAAACAACCAGACACCGTTTTAAGTATATCTGTGCTGCTCTTTAGCCGCATGCAGTAGTGCTCTGCTAACTGCAGAGATGTATTTGTTGGTCTTTTGGTCAAACCAAATGCTTTTTAAACCTGGCACAGAGCCATCCTCGTTAATGCTGGACAGCAACACTGATGACGAGGTCCAGCAGTTGGATGTTCAGGAAGTGAACATGGAGGATGGGGGAAGGGACCATGGCCTGAAATAGGGCTGGGCGATATGAACCAAATCTTTTATCTTGATATTTTTTACCTAAATATACAATATATATCTCGATTTTGTCAAGTAACCAAAGAGACAGTTCTAACTTACAGCCTTTAGTGCCAAATATACTTTTATTAAGGATCAGCATGTGCATTAAAACAGCTGACTGAAATTAAAGTACCTTTATATTAAATTAAATTCTCCTAAAACAAAATAAATTAAAAATACTTTTCAATGACCATAACAAAAATACAGCTGTGCAAAATGCAAAACAAAAGATGCTTTTAACTCAAACCAAGCTATCTCGATATAAATGATATTGCTTCCTTCTATATTGCATCTGATAAAGTCTCGATATATTTGAAAATCTCGATATATCGCCCAGCCCTAGCCTGAAATGATTTTGGCAAAAATGCAGAAGCTAGGCTTGAGAAATTTGAGTAGCGATGGGCGGTTTTTTTGCTCCTACTCAGTTTCCTCTTGTGTTGTTTTCAGCGGCAAATCGAGCGCCTCTGGTTTTGCAGCGCTCTGCTGCAGACTCCTCCCACAGCCCCGACCGCTTTGGTTTAATTCATCACGAGTTGCCAACACCTCTCAAGTTAGACTAAAATGTCTCGACTAAATAACCCACCAGCTCCCAGAGACACAAAGCGATAACAAACGTTATAAACACATTATAAAAGTTATAAACACGTTATAAACTCGCCAAAGACCAGTGCTTAATTAACACAGCGAACAACCCAGGGTTTAAGAAACTATTCAGCACTTATTCAAACGGTATCACTGCCATGCCATCACTATTTTAGTGTCTCTCCTGCCCTGCTTGATGAGTGTGGTCAGGGTGTTGTGAGGGACATGACTACAGTCCAATGTTTTGCCACTGCTACGGACCTGTGCTCCAGCTGCACCATAGAGCCGTATATAAACAACACCCTCCGTTTCATTGACGCGGATTTTAACCTGAAAGTGAAACGTCTCCAGACTCACTTTTCCCAGATCACAGCTGCTGGTCTGAGACAAACTAAAGCTACTGGGACCTGGGTGGAAGAAACTAGTCTGCATTACCACAGACAACGCTTCAATTGTCACACTACTTTTTTTTTTATCTCTCCAATTGTGTTAAATAATCGAGATCTCAGTTTCACTCAAAATAATCATGATTATCATTTTTCCCTTAATCGAGCAGCTCTAATTTTGAGGAAGATGCTTTTTTTTTTTTTTTTTTACAGATGAAACTTATTTTTTTTTAAGAGGGAGCAGGAGCTCTAGTAATATACCATATATATAATTATATATAATTTATTTTGTTTTTTAAATAAATGAACTTACATGAATAAATGGATTGAGGAGATTTTTAGTTATATGTATACTTCCTGTGAGCTTGTAAACGTGTCCTCTTAACGATTTATTTTAACTAACAGCCTTTATGGTTTTCTCATCTGCAGCAATCTAACAGGATGGAATCTCAGGTAGAGGAGGAGCCGCCTCCAAATAGAGACCAGAAAGACAGTCGTCTAAAGAGCAAGAAGCCACCAAGCCTCAAGATCGCCATCCCACCACCTGAGGATATGATGCCCAGTGATCCCACCAGACAGGTAGGGTGATTGCTTTGATTATGTCTTTTGCCTCTTAGCCATGTGGGAAATGTTTAGTGAATGTTCTGTTAAGCTGATACTGATGTCCGTCACATAGGTCACAGTCTGCAGTCTTATTTAACTTTGATAAATTAATTAATAAATACATTATAAGGCTTTCTAACATCCAGCTTGTCTGATGAACATGGAGAGGTTGACCTTTAATATAAGAAATACTGTATTTATAGTTACATAGCATAATACAGCAAGCAGCAAATGTAAAAGGGTGTTGTTTGGTTTTAGTGAAGGTGAGGCCAAACTAGCTGCATAGATCATGTCGATAAGGATACTTACATGGTTTCCTGTTCCTTCTGCTTTGATTGCACAGACATTTTTATTTGACTCCACCATAAAATATCATTTGTTCTTTAGCAGATACCTTACTTGTGTGTACATAAACTCTCTGCACACATAGATGCCACAGCACCACAGAATCAACTCCAAGCGCCACAGATTGTGTCTCTCTGTATCACTCACTTGTTAATCAGTGAACTTACGTGATTTTGCTGCTGATTTGAAAAGTTCCTAAATTTTCCAACACTTGCCCGCTTCCTCCTTACCTGTCTTCCCCCGTTCATCTTTTTACCCCGAGTCCATTTTGCCACCACGTTTCTCTCCGTCTCAGCTGTTCCAGCTTTGTGCACTTTGCTCCTGTTATTTATTTAAAAACATTTTACTGCCATTTTGACCAGTCACCATTTTTAGTGACAACTGACGAGCACAGATGATTTTGTCTGTACACGGGTGTCAATGCCAGACTGACCAATCAGCCACACCAATGTAATGCACCGTGATTTTTTTAGTAGGCCAGTCCGGCTACCAGATTCGTTCAGCTTCTCCTGTGGGCCAGTCCAGGGCTGCCTTATGAACTACATGTTAATATTGATCACCATGCACCCTAGTCAGCATACATATAACGTTGGTAATGCAGCAAACAATGCGATAAAGATGAAATGTGGTTATAGTTGAGATAGAATATGGTACGCTACAGTTTATGCTCATAGTCAGATAAAAAAGAATAGAATGCATTTATTTATTTATTATAAGTATTATTATTATCATTATCATTATTATTATTGTATAGTAAGGATCCAGATGGAAAGAGAACACGGATGCAGTTGTGTGCATATCTCTGTTCAAGATATGAAGCGTGCATACTGTGGAAAAATTATGTTATTTAGTTTTTTTTTTATGTCATTCATTTATATAATTTAGATAAAAAAAAATAAAACAAATACATTTTGCATGCAAAAGCTTTAAGTTTAATATAGTTTTTAATAAGTTTAACATGTTTTTAAGACGGGATGAAGTGATGCGGCCATCATGCCTAATGTCTGTGGACATGATGGCCGCCTGTGGAACCAGTCTGTGATCTGGGATTGCTGCAGTTGGGCAGGTCTAGGTTCAGCAGCATTATGAGGGAGGTCAGCTGATACCTGAAAGTACTGAGTGAGCAGGTTATTCCATCTTTCCTAAAGCATGGCCATATTCCTAGATGACAGTTCATCAGCCTCAGATTGTGAAAGAGTAATTCAGGAAGCAGGAGACATTATTTTCATACACTGGCCACCACAGATTCCAGACCTCAGCCCCATTGGGATGTGCTGGAAAAGCCTTTGCATAGTAGGCTGTCCCATCATCATCATCATCATCTTGTGACATTGCAGAAGCTTATCGAAACAATGCCGCATCAAATATTGCCGTGATTAAAGCCAAAAGAGGCCCAACGAGTGTGTGACCCTTTCTTTTTGGATGGAACTTATATAGCTCCAAACATGCTAGAACAGGGGTTTCAATTCTGGACACTGCAACACAGGACGGAAATAATTATTGTTGCATTGCAGAAGCTTATCAAAATGATTCCGCAGGAAATATGAGGCGTAATCAAAGGTGAACAAAATTTTCGTGTGTGTGGCTTTTCTTTCTTAGATGGGGAGTGTACGGTGGCCCAGAGGTGTCACAGCAAATAAAAGCCGCAACACAACAAAATAAGTCACAACACTACAAAATTA
>JBAFTA010000005.1:5237352-5251699 GCA_036919975.1 Melanotaenia parkinsoni
ATTTCGTAGTGTTGTGGCTTATTGTGTTTTGTTGCGGTTTATTTTGTAGTGTTGTGGCTTATTGTGTTTTGTTGCGGCTTATTTTGTAGTGTTGTGGCTTATTGTGTTGTGTTGCTTTTATTTGCTGTGACACCTCTGGGTGTGTATATCCAAACAACTACAGTAGTATAATAATAATGCATGCTAACAAATAGAGGACGATGGCAAGGCCACCTGTAGAAATAACTTGACTGAGTTGAAATGAAGAAGGGTTTTTAAAGGTTTAATAGCAAATGCCTAAAATCACTCTGTATTTACAGCTGGAGCAGGGATCAAATAAAAAGCCACAATCACAAGAACCAAGTGATCACTGAAAATCAGGGCGAAACACTTTCGCAAAAGGAAGCTAATAGTTATCCCAGATGATACTTATTTGCTTTTCTCCTTCCATCTGATAAAATATATCAGTTTATAATAAGTGATAAACAAGAATCTTTAACTTAAGCATTTATTAACACTTACAGCAACTTGGACATATAAAAATGTCTAAAATGACATTATTACTTACATGAATGAGAGAAATTATAGTGCTGTACACATGAACACAAAAACATTTTTTATTGTTTTATTTGAAGAAAATGTAGCACCAAAACGTGTACTGTTAGAATATGAGGGCTTTTCTAAACAGCCAAACCTGAACCTACACTGTACTTAACATTTTATATAAACTCATCAAAGATTAAACTAAACTAAATTAATATGACAGTTTGGTGCACTTGACTTAGCAGCATTAGTTAATGGTTAGCACTATTTGCTTGTTTTGAAGGGTTGAACATTTGTAAACAAGGTTTAGAGAAATGTGCATTTTATCTTTTAGTTTTGGTCCTGATTGAGGTCTCTAAATATGCTTTTCTCTCCCCCTTATTTCACCTAACTGCAGGTTCTAAGAGGATAACACAGCTTTTTAAAGCTGGTTTTACTTGTAGTTTCATTATTCCATTCATGTAATCTATTGAAGACAGAACAAACAAAAACACTCAATGACTGAAGGCGCAAGCCACTAGTGGTGCATTCACAGATGTAATAATGTTCTTTACGCGACTGTAAACTTTTAGTTAGTGAAGCCAAATGCATTCTTTTTGCTAAATGTTTTGCCAACTTGCTCATGTTTCTGCTTTGTTGCTTATCTATTCAATAAAAAATGTTTTTTCGCCTCCTTGCGCCATGTTGAGCTTCTGCCTGCAATGCATTGTGGTCTATATTGACCTGTCTAGTGACAATCGATGCTCACTACTTTTCAAGATGCATTGTGGGTAATTTTAAGTGCCCTACTTTTTTCTCTCTGGACATTCGGACACCTCTACAAAATGGCGAGACTCTTATATAGGGCACTATGTAGGGAGCAGGGTGCACATTCGGACACAGCTGATGTCTCACTTTGTAGGTTTTTTTTTGTTTGTTCGTTTGTTTGTTTTTTTCTTCACACATGCATTGTGCAACTCTCAGCAGAAATAGGCAAGAAGACGATGTCTCACTCTGTAGTTTTGTTTGTTTTTTTTGCCAGCAATAGTCGACGAGTAAATTAGTTGTCAACAATGTCGACTAATCATTGCAGTCCTTGTCAGAAGTCACCCATAACGTGGACTTTTATAATTTAGCTCACAGGTTCAAGGTCGTTTTTTTTTTTTTTTACCTAAACTGCAACTGGCTGAAGGATTGCTATCACTACAATTCCAAAATAGTTTTTTAGCTTATTCTCTAAAAGTAATATTTGAAATCAAACTAATTAAATATACACTACATGGAATGGGAATAATTAATAGTTTGCCACATCCTTTAAATAGTTATTAAGGTAGCTGGTCAGTATTGTTGCTACCTTGGGGAAAATGGTGGTAGGTTGGTACTTTGACGAACGGGGCACCACATGTTCCCATAGCGACAACACTGCTTCCACACATCTACCTGTCTGTAGTTGTATGAGGTGAAATTTGCTCTCACACACACACTAGTAGAATTCCTTTCATACATACTAGTGAAATATGATTTCAGAAATTTCACTATAGTGTGTGAATGATTTCAGTATAGTATATGAGAGCGTTTCAGTAATTACCTTTGCATACACATTTCCTGTAGAATTTCTTCTACGCCCTCTGCTTGGGATGAAAACTGTTACGACTTCAGCATAAGATGTTACTGTTAAAACGACCAATGCAAAAAGCATGCAGCAGGTTTGATTGGATCAGAATACTCATTGTCCAATATTATTTACAGAAAAGAAAAATTTGCCAAAATAATCGAGCAGCCGATTAATCGGGTGACATCTAGAAGAAAATGAAGGCATGTTGTTGAGCTTAAAGGACGTTTGGCTTTAGGCATTGACTTGATTACTGCAGTGTTTTCAAAGAGGAAGACCCAGGACTGGGTGAGCTTTAGTAATATGAGCTTTAACATGCAGGAGTTGATAAAAAACAATCCCATGATTCTTTTGCGTTTAATTGCGTCTCTTACACCCTGCTCACCAGACCTAAATTTTTGTGTATGCAATTAGAGAGACACATGATACACAGACAAATTCACACAATATATCAGAGTGGAGGCTGGAAGAAATCCCTGATGAGTATCAAGTTGCAGCAAAAAACTTCTTATTGACAGCAGCTGTGTTGGTCACATTGGCATTTAAAATAAAAATTTAGTTGATAATATGATAAAAGTGAAAACTAAATAAGGTGCATTTGTCTTTGCAAATGTTAGACTATGTTACAATCCCACATCAGTCTGCATGGATTTGCTCTCTTCTGTAGCTCTAAACTTGGAATATAAAGGGACAAAAGAAAACATAGTTTAGGTCATTTTAAGCACATTAATGGGAAAGCGTGGTATCATTCTTCCTCTGAATTTGCTGTATACTGAAGCAAAAGAGAAACTTTGGAATGCTGTCTTGCTTTTAATGAATACAAGAGCATGCTTTCATCCCTGTGGGCCCCATATTCAGGACACAAGCAGCAGCACAAAGTAGTCAGAGTTTAACTGAGCGTGCCACAGTTAAACTGCTTCCTAAAGGGCAAATACTGCAATAAACATGCAAATATAACATGTGCTGCTTTAGTTTTGTGACCCAATGTTAGCTTTTGTACACAAACAACCAAGTTTTCCCGTTACGCTTTCTTTCTGATGCTGGACAAATTCTCAACATGCCTGCAGTGGCAGAAAGAGACTGTCTGAACCACCAAAACCACCTCCAGCTCTTCTAAAACATACAGCTCTTTAAAGTCTGACCAAATGCAGAGTGGCTGGAAGTTCTGACTATTTATGACACATCAATGTCTGAAGAGTCGGCTAAATATAGGAAAAGGCTCTCTAATTTAAAAAATAATAATAATAATGAGGTTTTTTTATACAGACACTGACTGCTGACCTGATCTTTTCAGGCAGCTCAGTCCAGAGTAAAAACTGTTTGCTAGAGGATGTCAGACTTCATTCAGGCTCGTGTGGTTCTAAAAGTTCAGATATACAAGTTGGGGAAAGGTCATGAAAGACTTTAAAAGTCAATAGAAAGAGCTTGAAATCAATTCCAAAAACACACTGGGAGGCTAAAACAGGAGCAATGTCTTTTCTTTTATTGGCTGTGAAAAGTCTTGCAGCAGAGTTTTGTACAATCTGGAGTCTATTAATAGATTTGATCAGTTAGTAGCCAGATTTTTTTTTAACTATCTCATAATCTGAATAAAAAGTTATTTCTGTTGTAAAGTCTTCAGCACCTATAATCCAGTGCAATACTATACTGCTTAATAATCATCCAGTGTAATAGTTTTAATATTCCTTCAGCTGTTTTTGTAACACTGCTAGATCAAAACTCTTTAGACTTTATTTATTTTGTAAGAAAGCAAGACTAGTAGCAGCTCAGACCAGTTGTGGTTAAAATATGGGAAAATAAAAATGATTTCAAGTACACATTTTCTCACTCGATGCAGTCAATATTTATTTTATTTTACTGTAACAAAAATGTGAAATTAGTTTAATAATTGCATTATTTCTCATTTCTTCTTGTCAGCCGCTGCGACCGTCTCTGAAAAACAGCGGGAGCGGTCAAGCAACTGGTTCTACGTCCGAAAGCGTGAACGGAGCCAGTGAAGGAGGGCAGTTAGCTAGAGACAGAAGATCAAAGTTTGGTAGACAGACATCGCTCTCTCAGAGCATCCGAAAGTAAGCTGTTATTGTTTTTCCTTCTTCTTTATGTTGCCTAATGTTTAATACTCTATGTCATGTTGCTATGGAGTTAGAGTCCTATACACGAAGGGGGCGAACAGAAAAGTGTTTTTTTACCTAAATATATTAAACAAAAACACAGCAAATGCTGCCCTGTTAAAATCTGGAAGGACATTTAATGTGCATTCATGCAGACTATGTTCTAAAATATTCAAGCAACTATATTTTGAAAAGTGCAGAAGCTTTTATCACATACAAGAATGTCGAAGAGGAACTGCATAACGTCATGGCTGTATCATGTAGGGCTGTGGTCTCTGTCTCCGTGTACCTCCAGGAATACGGCCCAGTGGTTTGGGGTGGGTGAAGACTGTGAGACAAAGCAGCAGGTATGGCACAGGAAGAGCCTTCGTCACTGCAGCCAGCGCTACGGCAAGTTGAAGGCCCAGTATCGAGAACCTGAGACAGCCACTAGCATGGACCAGAGTTTGGACTCACCAGCAACCCACAGGATGCCCAGAGTATGTCTCTGCCTATATTCTAATCAACATGGCTTTATTCGGGACTCTCACCTCACCTTTCAGAGTGCTTTTAGCAAGCTGACCCTGATCTCTGTTTCTGGTAGATTGTGGACCCCCTGGCACGAGGACGAGCTTTCCGTTGCCCAGATGAGGTGGACAGTCGCTCCCCCAGGACACCCCACACCACTCAGGGAGTTCCTATCACCCCAGGGATGACTTCACTCAGCTCCTTCGCCAGCCAGCGCTCTGGGTACAACCGCTTCCCAAGAAGGAAGAGGGAGTCTGTGGCCCGCATGAGCATCAGAGCTGCATCCAACCTGCTGAGGGTGAGCAGGTTACCACAAAACGATGTGCACGTTACATGTACATAAGAACCGCCAAAGATGTGTTTGGATGTATTGAGATGTAATAAATATATATGACTTTAGGCAAATCAAAGGGAAAAAAAGCTGTATGAATTTGTTAGATCACTTGTTCTGTGGTGTGTCTGTTGTCCAGGGCCGTAGTGGCTTGGCGGGCTCACAGACCAGTCGCAGTTTCCCCAGGAGGAGCTTTGCACGGCCCAGTTGGATGGAGGAGGACACGGTCGATTCTGCCGACGCATCTGTGTCACTTTTCTTCAGCAAGGTCAGCATCGCTAACCCCATGTTAACACCTTCAACATTTCTCTGTTAGCTTCAACTTTTTACGTCAAGGCAAGGCTCCAGACTAACTTAATGTGTTGGTTGCACCAGTGTGCCTCACAAAAACAGCAAAAAAACTGAGGCACAACCACATTTAACGAGCGTTGCTCCCAGCAGCAAATTGCGTTTTGGTCATTACAAAATGAAAAGGGTTTTAAACAATTGTGAACTCCCACCTCTGGGAAAGCTTCAGTCACGTCCTGAGTGACGCGGACGACATTGAGTCAGAGTGGGCTGTGTTCTGCCTCCATTGTTGAGGCGGAGGACTAAAGCTGTAGCTGTAAGGTCGTCGGTGCCTGTCATGGCAGTAGACCCTGAACTCTGCTTTGGACACCAGCAGTGAGGGATGATGTCAAGCTGAAGAAGGAGTCCTATACAACCTTTTTGGCTTTCGGGACTCTAGTGTTAGCTGATGGGTATCGCAGGATAATGGAGAACAACTTCCAGACGGCTTGGAGGAGATTCTGGTCCACCATCCGGCAGCTCATGGGGGCTGTAACATGACTGGACGTTGTGGATGGGTGGAAGGATTGAGAAGGAATGAGAAAGCAGAGTCTGGGGACTCGGGGATGGACTCCTATCTCCAGTGCTGAGGTTGCAGAGGTGGTTTAAAAGCTCCTTGGTGGCGAGGCTCCTGGGGTGGACGAGATCCACAGGACATCCTCAAGGATCTTGATGCTGTGGGGCTGTATTGGTTGACAGGCTTTTACAGCATTGTGTGTACATCGTGGGCAGTGCCTCCAGGCTGGCAGACTCGGGTGGTGGTCCCCCTCTTTAAGGACAAAAAAAGCTGGCCATGATAACAACTGGATTAATTCCAAGGTTCAAGTCAGTTAATTCTATTTGTAAAACAGGAAATACAAAAATAAATATTGACAAAACAAAAAATGTTTTCTGGCTCATCTGCAGAAGATGAGGTTATGAAATCAAATCACAAGCACATCTTTTCATACTTCTGAAGTACTTTTTTTTATATCTTGAGAGGTGCTATATAAATAAAGTTGTACTTACTAGTCTGACTTCCAGATGCCTGTGAAAGAGAGGCATTAGCAAAGTATTTCTGGTTTGAGGGAGTAAATGTGTGGAAATGTAGGGGTACGAGATCTGTAGTTAATTGTGAACCGGTCTGTGCGCTCACCCATCTGGTGTCATCTCCAGCATGTTTGAGCAATTGCTTCCCTAAACACTACTGAAAGGTTTCTGGAGAGGCCATGAGATAGGTGTGTGGGGGTGGAAAGAGTTTTAAGTTCTGGAAAATGTTTTAGGATCAAGTTACAATATTTTTATACACTTCTTTAAAAGTGTGTAGGTTGTAGATATTTTTTATTCCCAAATATTGTTGAATGTGGTGTTTTTGTGTGACATGGGAAACTGTTTATTCTGCCTGTGTTGGAGAAAGAAATTTAGCCCCGTTGAATCAGAGGAGATAAAAGCTGCCAGTTTGTTCAGCTGCTGGTGGAGGCTGAGCTGCCCCACAATAGTATGATCAAAGTCTCCTTTTCCAACTAAACCGGTTGCCACCTTGGTTGCTTCACTGTTTCCGGCCGCTTACACAGGCCAACTTGCCGCTATCTTGCAATTATATCCAAGATTCCTGTGTCATTCTTCACAACAATTCTGAACAATTTCAAACCATCACACAACACAGTGACCAGCTGCAGATCAGAGCCAATCAGAGGAGAAGAAACACTTTACCTCTGTTTTTTACCAGGATGCCATTCTTCCCTGAGTTCAGGTGAGGACATTTAGGGATAACTGTCCGACACCTAGACCTGAGAAATGTTAGGCGCACCGTTGCAACCAAGAAAAATAGTTAGTTGTACTAAATAAATTTCTGGTCACATTTTGGAGCCCTGCAAGGCGTGGCCAGCCTCTTGCTCCTTTCTTGCTCCTGCCTCATTTTCATTGCTCCTCCTTCTTTTATTCTTCTGCTCTCTTTCAGTATGTTCTATCCTCTACACATCTGCTGCAACAGAAACAGAAATCTGTTCTCTAAACACTTAATGAAATGCTACTTGCTAATAACTGCTCTCTGTCTTTTTTTAACTGTTGCTACATCCCCTGTGATCCTCATTATTGGCTACACAGACTGATGCCCATGAGGAGTTGTACTCTATGGCTGATGATGTGTTTGAATCTCCTCCCATGTCAGCCACTTCTGCTCCCTGTGAGCAGAAGTTCCCCAGCCTGTGAGTAAAACGAACATACTTGACTGCTTTTCTAGATCTCAGTCCTTGCGTTGAAATATTTAGTAGTTCTTTGCTGACAGCTGCAGCTGTTCCAGTAGTTCAAAGTGTACTAAAAATGCATTACTTTTGGTAGTCAAATAATTGTACTCAGATAATTACAAAAACAGAGAAAACAGCAAAGCTCCAGTTCAGTTGTTAGCCGACTCCTTACAGACTTTCCTGTTTTTCATGCCTCACTTTTCCTCCTTACAGTACTGTTAAGGATGCATCTCGAATTCCCAGGACACCAACCGCGGTGCTCGAAAAGGCTCATCATCGTCGCGGTGGTCGCATCGCTTCCAAAGTTAAGCACTTTGCGTTTGACAAACATAAGCGGCAGTACGGCATGGGCGTTGTGGGCAAATGGCTGAACCGAAATTATCGACGCAGCCTCAGCAGCAACATCCAGAAGCAGCTGGACGACTTCCACAGCCACAGGTTGGGAACGAGTAATGTCTTATCACGCCGACGTGCGATGGATTATTTACTTATTTTATTTAATTAACTTTTACATTTAAGAGAGAGACTCCCAACCAGTGAATCTGCCTTTCCCAGATTTTTTTCTTTTAGAGCTGCTAAAACAGTAAATAGTGACAAGAAACCTTAAGAGACGATGGATCATATGAAACGAGAGAGTCTTCAGACTAAATAAGATATGTTTGTTCCCTGTGATGCTTGACAGGAATTTCACCTGTTTCAAATGTTTTTAAATGACTTTTTCCCCCTCTGTGTGTTCAGGCCCTACTTCACCTACTGGATTACATTTGTACATGTAGTCATCACGTTGCTGGCCTGCAGCACGTATGGTTTTGCCCCTTTCGGGTTTTCACAACACTCCACGTCCGAGCTGGTGAGTGAAGCTCAGTGATACCTGCTCCTGCATCGCGGTGCAAGAATAAAAACTTTCATCCTTGACTTGAATCCATTTAAACATATTAATCAACATAATGGTTTCTATAGGATCAAAATGGAAGACAGCTGGTTTTTCTGAAAGTGAGCAGTAAGATTAGGAATGTAATACTTTCAATGTAAACATGAACTTTTTAGTGATTATAGTTTTTTTCCTTATTGTAAGGACAACAATTTTCAGATATAAAAAAAAAAGATGCAATTTGGGACACCTTTATCGCTCTAGCTTCTTATAAACACAAGTTTTTTTTTTAAGTTTCCAGTGAACTCCTGAGCAGATGTTTGAGTGTGTGTCTCTGTCGCCCTCTGCAGGTGCTGAAGAACAAAGGCGTTTATGAAAGTGTCAAGTTTATCCAACAGGAGAACTTTTGGATTGGTCCAAGCTCTGTGAGTCTCTTCTGGTCTCGGTTTAGCTGCAGTGCTGCTGCATTACATGCCACGCTCTCATGCGATGTCTGCAGGATAAAATGATCTGCTGAACTAAACTTCTAGCTCAGATAAATGAAGCGTCCTCACTTTAGTTCCCAGCATCAGTAAAGTGCTGATTTAGCTTTGACGCTTCCTTTCCTGTCACTCAGCAATAACCTTTCTCCCCCTCACTAACTCATTTACTGATGACATAATGCAAAATAAGATGTTTTTTAAGTTTCATTTGTTGCCTCTTATGGAGTCATTATTGTCGGTCCAACTAACAAGTTGATGATTTGACCAAGGTTAAATGATGAAAAAGCCATTTCTGGGTGTATGAAGGGATAATAACTTGTTGAAAGATAAGAAGTTATAATCAGTTAAATAAAGATTTTTTTTTTGATTTACTACATTTACTGATCTTAACAATCATTTCCTTTTCCAGGAGGATCTGATCCACTTAGGAGCCAAATTCTCACCGTGCATCCGTCAAGACAAACAGATAGTTAACCTGATCGAAAAGGCCAAAGAACTTGAGAAAGAATCAGGCTGCTGCATCCAGAATGACAACTCAGGATGTGTGCAGACCCTTAGAGCTGACTGCTCGGTGCGTTAGCTGATCTGTGCAAACTTTATGCTGTAACTTGGTTACCTTGTTTATTTTCCAGCATCGCACATTTAAGCTAAATACTTTTTTAACTTCATGCAGGAGACATTGGCGACCTTTGAGAAATGGGACAATGAATCTGTGGAGATATTCCGGTCTTCTGGTTCTGTCTGTCATCAGGACCCCAGGTGAGGATACAGATGTGATCATTCTCAGTGAGGACAGTACAGGCTGTTACATACTCCGCAAGAACTTTTTGCGTCATTTTGCTCTCGTGGAGGTGAATGGGGACAGTTCTCGACAACAGCTGAGCTGAACTTTCTTACTGAAGGGCTCCAAGAAGTATTGTTTGTTTGGTCGGACTATGAGGTGGGCGTTGTTAATGCGGAAAAGAATGAAGCGGAAAGTAATGGCTTCCGCGTTTCCCCTGATCCAAGGTTAAACAGATAAATGTAATGATCAGCCGATCGAGGTGGTGAGAAAGTAGGTAAATTAAACAACACGTGGGATTTAAAAACACAGACACCGCCACAGTTAAAGCCCCACCCTGCCACGGATGAAGTTTCTTGTTATAAAATAAGCCTGTCAGCTGATTATTGCACATTAGAAATGTATTTAATGGATAGCTCCTTCAGATGCAACATCTCGTTTTCAAGAGGGTCCATGAAAACAAAAGATACACAAGTGCATCTGTAACATAAAAACACGGACACCCCCCCTGCGGTAAGCCCCGCTCCATCGCAGACGAAGCTTCTCGTAAAAAGCTTAAGGGTTGGCCATTTTAAATACTGTGTCTATAAATGAAGTTGGTAGGGTTGGGCATGTTAACGCTTTCTTAACAAATTAAGAAATCCATTAATCGATGGGTCAGGAGGGGCATCGTCATGCATCAGCTTCTGGGTGCTGTCTGATGGAGTAGAGAAACATGCTGCTGACCTTTTACCTTTTAACAAAGAAATCCTGAAGGTTTTCGTTCTCTGTCATAAATATTTGATTTTATTACAATAATATTTGAGATTTACAAGCAATATTTTAACTGCTGCTGTATATATCAATATACAGGTGTCAAACTCATTTTAGTTCAGGAGCCACATACAGCACCAGACCACTAAAATAACCTAATAATAATAATAATAATAATAATAATAATAATAATAAAAAAAAACTTCCAATGTTTCCCTTTGTTTAAGTGCAGATAAGTACAAGTATATTATCACCATGTTTACATTTAAGCCCTTACCATCTGAATTTATTTACGATTAGATATAAACTAAATAAATACAGGAAAAAATAAGGGAAAGAACAAAGGCTGGAATAAAAGAAAATTACATTAAGAATATATTCCAATTAATCGCTAAAGATAAATAATAAGTAAATACATAATATTAAAAAATACATTAAAAAAAATAGCAGTTTTCTGTGTTATAAGCATTTACCAAAATCATCCTGGGGGCCAGATTGGACCCTGTGGCAGGCCGGCTTTGGCCCTCAAGCTGTATGTTTGACACCCAAAAGGGAATACTGCTCTGAAAAAGCAGCTTATTGGTTTAAAGGGAAAACCAAAAGTTACTCAACTTTTATTTATGCAGCAATAGTTTTATAATAAAATTGTGCAATGGATTAGTTTATTGAGGCCGACAATGTGATTAATCATAGAAAATCATGCAATTAATCTTGATTAGAAGTTTAAATGACGGCACTAGAAGTTAGTTATCATGTGGTGTTTCAGAACAGCCTGCCAGAACTGACGTTGTCTTGTTTTCCTGCTGATCAGGCTGTGTGACGAGCCCGGCTCTACAGATCCTCATTGGTGGCCAGACGACATCACCAAGTGGCCGGTGAGGGGACACCTCCATTAGTTTGAATATTTAATTTATAAAACATCATCCCACTCTTCATTTAAATAAAATATATTTTCTTTGCTGCTCTATAAAGGAAACATGAGACTTTAACCACTTGTCTTTTTCCAGGTGTGCACAAATCCCCCGAAGTCGAACCACACAGGTTACAGACACATGGACTGTAATATTAAAGGGCGGCCTTGCTGCATTGGGACAGAGGGCAGGTGGGGAAACATTTGCAGACATCACTTTGGTTTCTAGTCATGTGCTTACGTAACTGCAACACCACTGCAGAGTCATCTGGAACAGAAACTGAACTGCACTTTGCCTGTTCCTGCTGTAGATGTGAGATCACAACCAGAGAGTATTGCTCTTTCATGCATGGTTACTTCCATGAAGAGGCCACACTCTGCTCGCAGGTAGTGTGTGTGTGCATGCATCCTGTTTGCATGTGTGTGTTGATGTTAGTATATTCCTAACAACTCTATTCTTACACAGGTCCACTGTCTGGATGAAGTGTGTGGTTTGCTCCCGTTTCTCAACCCTGACGTTCCTGATCAGTTTTACCGGCTGTGGCTCTCTCTTTTCCTCCATGCGGGGTATGGACTGCACCCTGCAACCACATCCTGCAACAAACATTTTGACTACTTATCTCTATTTGCACACAGTTATTAAATGGAGCTGTTGATTATGACTCAGTTTAATGTAGATTAAGCCAATAAAAAGAAATTAGACATTTTTGGCATTCTGAGATGGAAACTTGTGCCTTTGTGCTTTTCTTGAACCCTTTTAATCATTTGCTGAGTTGCTCGTCGACTTCTTCATCGCAAGGCTCTGTTGTTTCTGCCTCCTGTTTGAGAAATACCCCAAATAAATTCAGTATATATTAGTAAAGTAATGTCTGACGAGGAACTGTACAAAAGTACAAGATAATAAGGTGAACCTGAGCAGTTTTACAGATGTTTTTAACGGCGCTGTTACACAGGTAAATATCTCAGGAAGCCATCAGCTGATGATGATGATGGACACCTCTATCTATGGTCAGAGTCAAGAGGATCCAGGGATAGCCCCCACATTCACCTTAAAAAACACCATGCGGATCCAGAAAGAAGTGAAGAGTAGTCTATGATAGGAAGAGTAAATACTTCACTATAAAACCTCCTTCATCTCCATGGAAACCAGCAGGACCTTCATGATTCAGCTGAAACAAAGGCAGAGTCATAAGAGAACACGTTAGTTTTTTAGACATGGAATCAAACTTTTCACAACAAAACAGCAAACGAAAAACATGATTTCTGATTCTGGCTGCTATCTCCAGAGTTTTGTCCCACAGTGACGAGACAGACATCTTTGTATCAGCAGTCTCTGCTGTCATGTGACTCCTGCTTGTGTGGTTTGCTTGAAATGGAGAAATTAGCAGAAGCTCTAAAGTGGACAGTTCTGGTCTCATGTTTTTTCATTCCCATATAATTGCTTAGGCTTTTGCGTTGTATTTAGTTGGGATGCCAGTGCTTGGTAGAGTCTTTTAGCTGATCCTGTCATTTTGGTATGCTACATGTTATGATTGGGGCTTCCTAGCTCAACAAAGATCTTCTGTACTGTGCACATGCTGCCCCGTACAGGGGCTCTCGTAATGAAGAGGTTATGGTTGAATAACTGTGGAGTCCTCATGGATTTAACCAAATGAAATATTTATAAATGAGGCTTATATTCTTGTGAACAGTTTGCTCACACGTGCACTGTAGTACTTAAGCTAATACAGGGCACAAGAGAAATCCCTCAGATTTAATCAGGCAAGAAAACAGCTTACTGGAAAACAGAATAGTCAAATGTTCTGAAATTTATGTTTAATATAATTCACCAGTTGAAATGCCAGTAAAACTTATTCCTTTGACTGACTGTTATTTTCTGTGTGTGTAGGCTCTTACACTGTGTAGTGTCAGTGGTGTTCCAGATGACCATCCTCAGAGACCTGGAAAAGCTGGCAGGTTGGGTCCGCATCTCCATCATTTACATCCTCAGTGGCATCACTGGAAACCTGGCCTCTGCCTTGTTCCTGCCCTACAGAGCTGAGGTGAGTTTGTCTTGTGAATACATTCATGCAAAGTTGTGCATGCAAACAAACACGGTGCACAGTTTTAAACATCTGCTTGGGTTTTGTTTTTAAAGAGGTGCTGGTTACAGCAGGATGAATACTGCCTATAAAGATGACGTCAGGAAAAGTAAAATAGTGGGCTTATTTATATCTTTATTTGAATACATAAAGGCACCACCTTTATGTGATATCTATTTGACTGGCCTTTGTAAAGCCTTTTTGTTTAACATGCAGCAAGTTTTGTCAGTTTTTTTCCATTTTTACAGTAATTTTAAAGTGGTAAATACTGTAAAGAAAATCTGTTTAATCCTTTAACATAATTATCAGCACTGATTTTATGCACCGTTCAGAAAAATCTTTTTAAGTACAAAAATTACTTTGGAAAATTTAATGATGGGGGGGGGGGGGAGCATGTTTGAGACGCGTTCATGTGCACATCAAATGTATACTGTGAGCAAATGCATGAGTACCGATTGAAAGAATGTGCACTAGATTTATATTAAATACAGTCTTTATTTAGTTTAAACACAGTAACAATCATTATTGGATTCTAGTACATTTTGTGTCCTGTCTGTACTTTTCAAAAACATGTCTATATCGGCCGAACCGGAGGCCAACCGGCTGGTTAAGTTCTGATGATGTGCTGCCTCAGCCAAGAAGAGTGGCAATGATACCGGTTGTGTTCAACGCAGCCCGCCAATTACGCACATAATAAACTTCAGCCGAGGGGCGTGGTTGTAAAAACATAATGGCATAAGACTGTAGCACAGACTGTCTTTAAAAGAAGGGTGCAGAGCATTTTGATAGACCAGTTATAACCAGATTGTTACCACAAACTGTGGTTCAAATCCCAACATAAATCAGTATAGAAAC
>JBAFTA010000005.1:5251799-5266311 GCA_036919975.1 Melanotaenia parkinsoni
ATAGAAACAAGTGGAAATGTGAAATAAAATATCATGTTCACAATATAAAAAAGTCAAATCAATTAATGGTGTTGATAACAAGTTTGATATTATTTGTCTTAAATGAAAAAATGCCGCATTTGTGTCAATTTCCTGCACTTGTGTTAGACGTCCATATAAATGGTAAATGGATATCGCTTTTATCCAAAGCGCTTTACATGTACGTCACATTCAGCCATTCACACACTGATGGCAGAAGCTGCCATGCAAGACGCTCAACCACGACCCATCAGGAGCAATAAGGGGTTTGGTGTGTTGCTCAGGGACACCTCGACATGAGCTTGATGACTGGGATCGAACCAGCAACCCTTGAGCTACAGGACGACTGAGCCAGTCCGTCCGATATGACCTACAAAAGCTCCTGAATCTGACGCTAATGTCGTCTAATGTTTAGTGGGATAATGTCACATTATTCACAGCAGAACTGTCAATAACCACATCTTGACCACCTGTAACACGTCAACATCCTATTCAGTGCGTCTCCATAATGGGCTTTGACATGGAGGCCACAGTCCTCATATATCCACCCGTTCATAGAAACTGTCCTAAACTCCATCCTGAGAATGAAATTTATACTGTTAGTAAGTACAAAATAATCTGCGTTTATCAGACGTGTGGAGCCCAGTTGTAGCTTGTCAATAATTGTTTATATTGTATATTTTTTCCTTCAACCTAAACTTTTAAAGAGCTTCAATTCTATTTATTTTAATACATGTTAATTTCACTTGAATTAAAAAATCCTCAATATACAATATAAACAATATACTTCGTAAAAGAAGTAAAACTAACAAACACTGCAGGGAAAAAGGATTGGGATTGAGAGCTCTGTCAATTTTTAATGAGAAATTGGTAAATGATCTGTTTATTCAACAAAAAAAAGCCTTGCAGCACTCAGCATGAGTTGAATCTGCAGCTGGAGGTCAGAACCCACCAGAACGTCCACCGTTGGATGTTGTATTTTTATCCTGTGAAGCTCTTTGGTTAACCTCGGTTCTTTTTGTTTGATTTCAGGCTGGTGTTGAATTGTTCAAGAGAAATAAATGTATTTTGTTCCGGAGAAAAGACCACGTCCAACATGGACGGTGTAACTTAACTCTGATGGTCAGAGAATTTCTGACCTGTCTCATGTCATTTAAGACCAGCCCACTTGGATATTTACTGGAATAGCCTAGTAAGTATAACTTTATAACACAGATTCCAAATCACAACAGAAATCTAACAGGATCTTTTTTGGGAAGCAGAATCTGATCAGAAGTCAGTCTGATCAGATCAGCTGTCTGATGATGCTCACAGCGGAGCTCAGAGTTCAGATCAGTGGTGAGAAGTTTTCACCTGTGTGTCTCAGAGATCTTTTGTCAGTTTAGTAACCAGTGAAGCTACATGTTTGTTTATTTATTTCTGAAAGTTTACTGAGTTAACATTTCGATTTAAATAAAGAATGAGCTGAGAAGCTGAGACATCTGCTTTTTCTCTGTTGTTCTACTAGATTCTCTGCAGGTTGGGGCTGTTCTTATATTTAAAGCACATTTCTAAGTAGAAGTAAAAGAGGGTCATTTTGTTGGAAAATGTACACACAGTAAATACACACATACCTGTGTGTAAGAACAGTTGATAAATGAGGGCCCTGGAGCAAATCAGGGTGGGTAGGAGTGTGTGCAGCAGGACTTCATCCTTGTACAGCAGCTGCTTGCAGAAATGGGAAATCCCACATTCAGGTCCTGACCACCTCTCTGAGAGAAAAACGTTTTGGTTGTAATTGTGCAATTTTGTAAAACTGCACTGTTCATATTTACCTGTTCAAGCATAAGACGGTAGTTTTTTTTAAACCCACTGGGGAAGAAAGATGTTTTTAATGCAGACATTAAAGTTAGTTCATATCATATTTTTCTAATGGTAATAAGGAAAATTAAAACCAACATGTTCTGCTGCTGTAGCCCATCTGTGTGTGTTCAGAGATGCTGTTCTGCAGACTTTGGTTGGAACCAGTGCTTATCTGACTTCCTGTTACCTTTCCATCATCTCCACCCAGTCTGCCCCTTCTCCTCTGACCTCTGACATCAACCAGACATTCTGGTCCAGACAACTGCTGCTCTCTGGATATTTTCTCTTCTTCGGATCATTCTCTGTAAACCCTCAAGATGGTTGTGTGTGAAAATCCCAGTACACCAGCAGTTTCTGAAACACTCAGACCAACAACCATGTCACGTTCAAAGTCACTTAAATCTCCTTTCATTGTCATTCTGATTGGCTAATTAGATATTTGTGTAACATGGTGTTGAACAGGTGGAGCTGATGGTGAATAGTGAGTACACCCTCATCTGACTTCCTGAAGGCCAACTTCTGCTTGTAGCTCCTTTAAGAGAACACCAAATTCCTCCCATTTGATTTTATCACATCACATTAAATTTAATTTATTTAGTTACTTTCATGCACACACACAGTCGCACACAAACTCACACACATACAAACCAAGCGTCATGCACACTCGCCCCGCCCACCCATACCCTATTTTGTACAAAGATGAACTCCAGTCGCTAATAACTGTCTCTGAACTTAAAATAAGTATAAAAGTAGTCATAAAATGCAAACATCATATTAAATCTGATCTAAATGCTCTTTGTGGACCAGTGCGTCCTTCACAATTGTCCAATGAGGCGTCAAAATGTTATTTCATTGGTTGGGTTACTTACCTCCTTTTCCCACAAAGTGGCTTAGCTCAGCTTAGTTTAACTCACACACTTAAGGGGCGTTTCTGCTTCTGGAGATTACTAGAGCAGACCTGACTGCCTCTGTCTGGAGGGCTACAGGAAACATTTATGGTGTTAACTGTTTAAGTGTCTGGTGAACTTGATGTTCAGTTCACAACACACGTGATCATTAAGTGGTTAGTGTGTTGAGTTGGGCTGCAGGGATAAAGAAAGGAGCTCTGTGAATAGAAGATCAGACACTAAAGGGAAAAGAGGCCTGCTGTGTTCCTCAAAACACTGTAAAGATTCACATCTAACTGTACCAGCTGTACAGGATGAAGCTTCTTGGGTGTTATTTGGGTATTATTACCCAGTTAATCCCATCTGTAGTATCCAGTCATGTGCTGATGGAAAGTTCTAGTAACCCTACTGGCACACAAGATTACAGTGTGAGAGAAAGTGGCTGGTGAGTCAGATGCAGCTGAATGCTTGACTGGGTGATGATATGCTTTTAAAATGCTCTTTTCTGCCACTCTTTGAAAATATCTGAAATCTGGAATAAATAAATAAAAATAAAACACTTCATTCTTAATCTAGAAAAGCACCACAAGCCTGAAAACGACAAGGCCTCTGTTCTTTCTGTATGTGTAAGTAGATGTTTTCTCATTTATAATGCAAGTTTTGCAAAGTGCAATAAATTACTCAGCACGTGAAAGAGCCTGAATTATTTTTAACCAGCAGGTTTGTTCCCTTCTGCACATCTCTGCAAGGCCCACTTTCCTCATTAAAAGATTAGCCTAATGCCATTGTGCAGGTTAACAAAGGCCGTGGTCACATTAATGAATGGGATTAAAGTTTTGTTGGTTTTTTTTTTTAACTAAGATAATTGTGACCAGACTTGTCTGGTGATGCTTGTGGTCTATGCAGGTTTATTAACAGATTCATCCTGGTTCACACATGAGATATTTCCTCCCTCATATAATGAATAGTTTCACTGGATGTGGCTGAGGACTTAAAAATCCAACAAAGGCAGATGTTTCATTTAACACAGCCAGAGCAGTATATTCATACAAATAAATGGCAAATTATTAACAACTGGAGCGTTAATGAACCCTCAGCTTTTTATTTATGACTTCACTCACCACCTTACAGGGACACCAGGAATAACCAGAAGAAGCACATGCAATGCACAACACACGACAGTCAATCCACTTAAAGAGGTGCTTTAAGTGGATTATCCTTTAGGTGTTAAGTCATGGAGCTCCTGAGAAAAAAGACTTTTTATTTCTGTGATTAAATATCAGTGTTTATTGGTATAATTACACACTCATAGAATTTTAATTACTTTTTTTACACTCGCCCAGGTCACAGTGATACAGTTGTCTGTGAAGATAATCATTAGTCTAAAAGCATAATTGCTTAAGTTATATTTCAAGTTTTTATCGAGCATGATGCACAGCGGTTCAGCAGTGTCAGGAGAGTAGAGATAAGCAGGTATAAGAAGCTGGCCAAAATGTGACTGAGGCTATTATGCTGCGAGGCTGATGTAAAGTAATTATGTAATTGTTTAGGGAGTTTGTTAATATTAGACTATTTAGAGCAAGGGTGTCCAGCTCCAGTCCTCAATCCTGCATTTTGGCTGTCCTCAACAGCTTGTCAAGTTCTTCAAACATGTTGACCCATCAGTCCGATTCCGGTGCTGCAGCAGGAAACATCCAAAACCTGCAGCACCTGCAGCATCCACCCTGATACTAGGGATTGGAGTTTATGTAAAATGGGATGGTGGGTGGGTGTGGGGCCTTTTGTGTGCTTTATCTTGATTAGTGCATCAAAAATAATGAATGATTGGGTGTGTTTTTGATTTGGTTAGGTTATATACTTGGTTATGTGAAGGCTTATTTTCAATTTTTTAATTAGATATTAATATTATTTTAATTTAGTCATTGTTGTGATTATGTAAAGTGCTTTGTGCTGCTCTTTGGTATGAAACGTGCTGTATAAATTTGATTTGATATGACCCTCGAGGACTGATGTTTCAGAGAGCCTCAACTATGTCAAAGTTCTGGTTTATGAGCTTGACATGTGGAGTGTATACCTGGAAGTGGAGGTCAAAGATGTACAACCTGTCAGCAGAAATTAGACTTTATGTACACCACAAAAGCCCAGCGGCAAAAAAAAACTAGAAAACGGAGCAACTGAAGAAATCAATGCTGTGATGCTGAAAACTTAATGAACAATTCTGAAATTACGAAAAGAAACTGTGGGTTGTTTTTTTTTTTGTTTTTTTTTACAGGTTTTATTAACAGTTGCCTACTTATTAGTCAGAATGATGCCACTGAGCTGCCAAAACCTTCTTATATGGATTGTGGCTATAGTTCTTCTAGATGATTCCTTGTAATATACACTGTTGTCATTGATTCAACGAGGTGTTGGAAACATTCCTCAGCGATTTTGCTCCATATTGACATGACAGCATCACACAGTTGCTGCAGATTTGTCTGCTGCATCCATGGTGAGAATCTGTGTATGTGGAGGCCAATCAGCTGGTGCAACCGTCTATTGGGGCAGCAGCATCAGAACCAGAGACTTAAAGACACTAAACAAACTGATCCAGAAGGCTGGTTCTGTACTGGGATTAACTCTGGAGCTGAATGCTGCACAAGCTGCTGAAAATACAGGATGGTTCACTTCAGTGCAACACAGAAAGGTAACAGAGACGGTTCCTGCCCCACCCATCGCCCTCCGGGACAAGTCGCTATCTTCTTCATCTGCTAATTAATTGTTATTGTTGTTATATATAATAAAAACGCTTACATTGAAAAATTTCTCTGGGATAAATTAAGTATTTTTAATTACATTTCATTTCTCAGACTGCAAGATATCTGTAACATATTGGGTTTTTGACACCATAAAACACCTTAATTGGTAGTTAAATTAGTGACGGGCTCCTTTTTGAGGCAGTTAATGTAATGACCTTGGTGCTAAAGTTCTGTTGTTCTTAGCAACGACAAAAGGAGAAAAACCGAGGAATGGACCTAATGGTTGAGCTATCACTGCCACAGATAACGGCGTCCCAGCATGCTTTACGTTTCTACTGAAATTAACAACGTGCTTCCGGTCACATCCTCATCATGTAACCTCAGTCCCAGTACTTTCCATGACAGGCAATACGGACTGAGCATGTCCGTGTGAGGAGCATGTCAGCCCGTGTGGGCGGAGTGCCATGCTCTTTTTCTGGTTGTCCATGTTAATGTCTCCACAGATTAGCCATCTGTCTTTGAGCAGGCCAAGCCTCCAAACTCAGCTTTGACGTCACTTTAATCTGCTCACCTTTACTGCCTGACCCATACTGCATTTATTGGCCCACAGCTACATTTATAATTAACACCCCAGCAGCCAGACACAGTAATCGAGTACTTTAACCCCACAGAGCGACTGAGACTCAGAGTCTCTCCACACCTGCTTCAACTGTACTTCTGTCTCTAATGTGTAACATTAGGAGCAAATAAAAATGTTATTTTATTCTTATGTTGCAAACATGAACAAAGTGTAATTACAGCTAGCCCAGATCAGGATTATTAAGATGAGTCAGTTTACTTAAAATACTGTCCTGAGAACTTGTGGCCAAGAATGACTAATCAGATTAAATCTCCTCTTCTCTGATCCATTTCATCCTGTGTGGATGTAGGTCTGTGAGGGTGAGTTACGCACGAGTCCACCCGTTTAGCCTAGTACCGGAACCACCGCGATGTGCCACAGATAATACCTGGTAATTTCTCCACAATTATGCCCAGACAACATGAGACAAACCTGCACTACTAAAGCAGATACTGGAGATAAAAGCACAAGATTTTTTTTTTTTGGGTCAAGTAACCAAAGAGACAGCTCAAATTTACAGCATTCGGTGCTACATACACTTTTATTAAGGATCTGCAGCACATGTGCATTAAAACAGTTGACTGAAATTAAAGTAGTTTTATATTAACTTAAATGCTTCTAAAACAAAATGAATGAAAAATACTTTTCAATGGCCGTCAAAAGAAAAGATGCTTTTAACTCAAAACAAGCTATCTCCATATAAACGATATTCCCTCATTCTGTATCCCGTCTGATAGTCTCGATATATTTGAAAATCTCGTTATGATTGGAGCGAGTTTTATACGTTAGTGGTCTAAGAGGAATAAAACTTGTATGAACGTATTTTCTTTTTTCTCATTCCTCAGGTCGGTCCAGCAGGGTCTCAGTTTGGACTCCTCGCCTGCCTTTTCGTTGAGCTCTTTCAAGGTTGGCAGATTCTGGAAAAGCCGTGGAAAGCCTTCTTCAAACTTTTGGGCATCGTCCTCTTCCTCTTCGCGTGCGGACTTCTCCCGTGGATCGACAACATCGCACACATCTTTGGTTTCCTCAGCGGCATGCTGCTGTCCTTTGCCTTCCTGCCCTACGTCACCTTCGGGACCTTTGACAAGTACCGGAAGCGCATCCTGATCGCCGTGTCCCTGTTGGCTTACGTCGGACTGTTCTCCTCCCTCATCGTTTGGTTTTATATTCACCCGATTAACTGGCACTGGCTGGAGCATCTCACCTGCCTTCCTTTGACAAGCAAGTTTTGTGAAAAATACAACATAGACCATGACATTAATGACCTGGTCCACTAGTCTCCTCATGACTTGGATCCTGGTCTTGTAACTCAAAGCCACTGATGGGATCAGTTGCTTCCAGGTCATATTGGTGGTCTTTCAGGAATATGACAATCGTGCTTTGTATGCTTTCCTAAATATGATCTGCTAAAAGTCCATGTGACTGAAACTGGATCGGTTTCTACTAACCTGACTGCCGACTGTCTCACCTCTCTAAAACTTATTTAACCTTTCCAATCCTCAGATAACTGGAAAAGACTCGGCATTAAACTGCATACACCTGGAAGGCATTAAGAAAAACATTAATATCTGCCGGATTCCTTTATTAGAAAGTCTCATGAGAGTAAAGAAGCTCAGTGAAACAGGAAGATGTGGACACCTCTTTCAGACTATTGGCAATAACAATCAGAATTTAACACTAAAAAAGCTGTTATCCACGTCTACCACGACCCCAGACTGAGAAAGGTTTAAAATGGTTGTTTTGTTTTTTAACCTTTGCCTGCTGGATGGATTCACTCGCAATGCTGATGTTTTTCTAAACAGGAACTCTAATAGTAACAGCATGTTTCCAGTATTACAGTGAGTGTGCAGCTGGGATTGTTAGTGACATATCAGTGGTCGGCTAAGGCAAGACTTAGTCTGAAACCACTAGCTGCCTTAAACAGACTATGCCAAAGTGCAGAGATGCCTCAGTGTGAGTGAGCATACTGCTGGAAGTGTCAAACCCAACCAAAGCGACTTCACGCGCTGCTATGTGCTCCTCTTGTTTTCCACATTAACTGCCACAAACATGTTTTCACTCTAACACAGACGTGCTTGAACCATCTTCTATACTCGGCAGAATTAGCATATTTATTCCAGGAGTAACTACGAAAGCAGGACTTAATGTTTGATCGAAGCAGGATTTTTTCTAGTTTTCTCCTTTCTCACTGCTTCCTGCCGTGTTTTGCTCTGTGTCCCAGCAGCCGACTGCTTGTGTTGCTGTTTTAACAGGTCCCTGACAATGTGATCAGTGTAACGTGATTTCAGAAGCTAACGTTTCTCACATCCGCGGCTTTAGCGCTGTTAAGGATTCCGGTGTGTGTTGACCCCGGCTGCTGAGAAAGCCACGGGTTTAACTGGAAGATTATGTGGATTTAGTTACTGAGTGAAATTATGTTAGTCAGTCAGTGGAGCTAATTCAATGATCATCTAGCAGAAAAGTTGTTTAAAAATGCACAAATAAGGTGTGTCTGCTCATTTTTTTTCTTATTTCAGAAACGTCTTTATGTGCCTTTTGACTACTGAAAGTTTTTGCTGAATCCCAGAAACCTTGTGTCCTCCATCGCTCAGCGCCATCGGTGTGTTTGCATTGGGACCAAATATTTCACTTCTGTTTTTGTATTTATTAAAGAGGGAGAGGTTTAAATCAGCTTCAGGTAATATTCAAGATATGGTTCTGTTTTTCTTTGGTTGTATATGTGAAAATGTGTCCGTCGTGTCAAAAATAAATGCCACCCTGTAAACATTTCAAATTTGCTCATCTGTTGAGCTTTCATTTTTTTGTTTGTTCTCATTAAGAAGTTTTTTTTTTAATTTTCTACCAAAAACCTTAAACTTGTCAACACAAGAACTTCAAACAGGTCACTTTTCTTAATGTGGCTTATTTTTTTCTGACTCCTGTCTAAAATAACAAACCCAAAATAAATTAAATATATCTTCACAACTACAAGAGCTGTATGTATGATCCTGTTCTCTTTTAAAAGAGTTGTTACGCAGGTAAATGTCTTAAGGCCAACCCGCAGATATGAAAGACACACACAGCTCTCCTCTTCTTCAGTCTCTGGTAACTGGATGAACCTGAATGGACTCTCTTCTGGATCATTGTCGGGAGTTACTTATTTTTTCCACCACAGAAGGTTCTTGATGTGCTCAGAAACAGTTGCTTTTTCTACTTGAGTGTAAATGACAAGTAAAGCAAAGGAGTTGAAAAATAAAAGCTTTATTTTTTAGAGCAAAACTTTTATAAAAAAAAACATAAAGAACAGCTTATAAGTCTTGATTCAAGGCTTTAGGACGTAAAGGATGAAGTACAGACAGCCTAGAGGAGAAAAGGCCGACAGATTCTGCTGATTTTTGTCGGATTATCTCAGAATACAGGTTTCTACTAAAGACATGGACATGCTGCATCCTGCTCACACCACCATGTCTGTAACAGCCACTAACAGGATCACCCATATGGAAAGAAAAACAGACAAACATGTTCCTCTCAACATGTCATTTATATCTGATTTCTCTCTTTTGTATGTTTTTGTTTTACTTTGGCAAATAGTTGTGGTTAATAACAGGTTGATGTTAGTTTTATTGGCTAAATTTGTCAAAAGAAATGTTAGACTGGTTAACAAAAAGGAGTGTGAAAGGCACGGGGAAGCTTCATTCTATTAAATCTTATAATTAATGTCCATCATCAAAGATATTTGATCCAGGGATTTTTATGCTGGGGGATTTTCTCAAAGTCGTTTCAGTCTCGAACCTCTTGTCGAAACGTTAGTTGGTAGTTCTTGTTTTCCACTTCTCTGATTGGTCAATCCCTCCTGGTTTCACCCACAGTGATGAAACAAATTGTGTGACTTTGGTCAACTGTCCACAAAAAAATTAAAAAAGAAAAATCCCCTTTACTGTTTTTAAAGGGGCGCAAGGGTCCTAACACTGTAGATGGCAAATGAGAGTTCATATAAACTCCTTTTTGTCTTCAACATCCACTGTTGCGCCGCATGAAGGCATGGCCCCTGACTGGGTAGAACATTTCAGTGAAATTAAGGGGTCCCACTGTGACCTGACTAGGACCCTGAACCTTGAAACCTGACTTCTGGTAGAAAGGAATCAGGAAGTCCTCACACATGAGCACAGCGCGGCGAATGTAGGGCAGGCAGCGGAGGTACTGCAGGTAGCGCCACATCAGGATGGAGCCTTTTCCCTGCTGACGGAAGGTCCGGTGGACGGCCAGGACGTGGATGTGGACGGTCGTCCCATGAGGCTTGTGGAGACTCAAGGCATCCTGGAAAATAGAGGTAAAACGGAGATTTAAAAACAAGGACAAGCAACTGAAACAAGGCTGCATTTAAACCAGGCCACTGCCCTCAAGGTTCAAACCTCCCCCAGCCGAGATTCGAACTAGTGACCTTCTTGCTGTGAGGCTGCGGTGCCAACCACCACACCACCGTGTATAATTAAATATCAAATAAATTGATAATAAATAAATGAAATTGATAAATAACAATGTTAGAATAAACACATATAATTCTAAATAATATTTTTTATGAAAATAAAATAAATTTAACAAGACCGGAAGGTGTTTTTAATTATTATTATTATTATCATTGTTATTCTTAATTTAAATAAAGGTGAACGATTATTACAAATACAGTGGTGTGTGTTTTTTTTATTGACATTTTATTGGGCACCTTAAGTCTGAGTGGTGTATTTTCTTGCTTTTATTATTATTTATATAATTATCTATGGTTATGTGCTACTTTTAACTAAAAAATGTTTCACCTTTATTTATTTATTTGGTTTTATTTCAGTTACTCTGTTCTTTCATCTTCTTTTGTGCTCTGTAAAGCACTTTGAGTTGCTTATGCATTTGATAAAAATAATAATATATATTAATATTTGAGAAGATGCTATATGAATCAAATATGATAAATACATAAGTTATAACTCTGTTTTCTGAATTAATGGGGTTACAAGAATTGTTACAGATGTCTTTGTTCATGTTATATTCATGGCCAGGAAGTGGGAAATGTGGGCACACACGGTAAGTGGGAGGTGGTTTGAGGTTTGGGGGTAACTGGACCTTTAAAAATAAATACAGTCTTTAGTCAGTGGGTTTCAGCAGAAAGAACTGCTTTTTTTTTTTACTCTGAGATACAGATTTTTTTTTTAAACAATTAGTTAATATTTGTAAAATCTGTATAGATAGTTTTGTTTCTGACATTGGAAAAAGGCTAAATTCTATTTTAATCCCTATATTTCACACATTGATTCTAATCAGTGTTACAAATTTTTATTTTATTTAACATTTATGTAACCAGCAAAGTCCTGTTGAGATTATTATTTTTTTTTTTTTGCAAGAGAGTCCTGGCCAAGAGGCAGCAAAAAGTATCAATAACAGCCACTGATCAGACTGACTAGTTAAATCTATTGGTTAGGCACCCCATTAACATTTCTACACACATGTTCCCCTCACTACTCCAATAGTATTCAAACAGACTTTGTGGTTGTAGAGAAATACTCGTTTTATTATGACAGTTTCAAGCGGAGGCTTAAGAAAAGAGTAGGGCTCAAATTCTTTAACTTTAGCTAAAAGAAAAGATTCAGAAAAACTTCTACAAATTGAGAGAACTGGACCGAGAGCTCAACCACTGTCAGTTCAGCTGCATGAAAGTGATGCCAATGCGATCAGCATCACCTCTCAGTACAGTGAGCCTCCCTCTCACACACCTCCACTTCATGAAAGTGTAAGCTAGAGAGTAAATGGTCTGTATGTATGCAGCGCTTTTCTGTACCTTTTACATTAGACATCACATTCACACAGGGACACCTCGACATGAGCTCGACAGGCTGAGGATCAAACCAGCAACCTCAAGCCGACCACTCCACTGAGCTACGCTGCCCCAGAGCCACGAATAACTGCCTCGTATTAAGGAATATGGGATGCAGATGTATTCCATTTTCACATGATTCTGAATGACTTCACCTCTTATCCTCGCTTTAAACTCTCACTGCTTTGGTTAAGTCCTCTAACATCACATTTGGAGACGATTAAACGAACTTAAAGTGGCTTTTGATGCCCTTGGGTATTTTTAGAACGTTGACTTTACTTTCATGTACGTTTGTAAAATTTCTCTAACTCAAGATTTAGAATAATATCAGATATTCATGAAAGTCATATCAATGCAGCTCCTTCCCACTGCTCTATGTGTCCAGTATAATTTCCAACTTAACCACAAGCTACCAAAAATATGCGCGTAAATCTCCTCTAATCTGTTTTTAACTTCTTGTTTTTCCTCGGCAGTCACACGGACTTGGCTAAATCGCTGTCCAGGTGTCTTGTGCGCTTTCTTACCAAGGTAAGCCTCTCCTGGTCCCACAGGGAGCCAATGATAAAAGCCACCAGCCGTCCCTCCTCGAACCAGCCAAGAGACAGCTCGGGACACAGCGTGAGGAAGTGACGCACCTCATCCAGGTGGAGAGGACACTCGCCGGACACCGAGATGAAGGCTGTGTGGAGAGGAGGAGGTTAGCCCGACCACGACCTCAAAAGTTGAACATTAAGACGGATTTGTGACGGAGAATGACGCTGCTGCTCCCACTGACTAACAATCACTTAGAAAATGTGATTAGTTTGCGTAAATTTCAACAAACTAACATGAAATAACTGAAAATGGATAGAAAAGTAAAGAAACCAAGGTTCTCTTGCCTTCTCTTTCAATCTCGAACACGCTGATGGCGTCCTCCGGGCTGAGGGAGCGGAACTCGCTGGCCGGCAGCGTGTGGCGGCGGCCCTGAGGCACCGGCGAGCGCGTGTGGAGCGGCCTCATAAACGTCAACACTGACATGCTCTGCTCCTACCTTTCTTACTCAGAAGTTGTTTTTTTTTTTAATTAAACGATTTTACCCTCTTATTCTTTAACTGATCTCCTTTTAAACACGAGCTTCTCCGACAGAGCTGTGGTGCGTGTCAGTCCCGTGCCAGCGTGCGTAAAGACTGAGTCGAGCGTGGCGCGCTGGAGTATTTATACCGGCGCGCCGGGGTGGTTCTTATAATCCCTAAAGTGAGCTGGATGACCAAACCCTGTTTTCCCCTTGAGTATGTTGAACAATAAACATATTAAGTCCGGGGTCAGCGGGGATATCCGTGTGTTTAGAATGATCCTCGTCATGCTCCTGTCACACTGGATTATTTCAGGATCATGTGTCAGTACCAACACGGAACATTGCGCTCAAGTGTGTGTTGTCCAATAAATGACAGTTTAGAGTGTATGTGCGGATACCTTCTTGTTCATCCTGAATGGCCAGTTGTCTTGAACCCCAAAAAGACGGAATTCTCTGCTTAACTGAGCCATAAAGTCTCGGTTTAAACACTTAAATGGTGAGATTTCTGAATTTCCCTCAGTTGCTCATTGTGTCTTTAATTAGATTTCACGATTTTTCCGCTCTTTATTTTCTCAGGTCTGTAAGAGGATTACAGGGTGTGCGGGAGGTTGTTTGTCATCTCTTCAGAGTGGAAGCCGTGTTAAGGATTTTATCGCCACAAGCTTTATTTCTCACAAGACAGTCTCAACAACAGAATTAGAAGTCAAACATAACAAGATTATACAAATTAACATAAAGGGGTTAAATTGTAAAATGTGATCAAAACTGGAAACGATTTCTTACAAAAACAGGAACAACTTTAGATTTATTATTATTTTATTTTCTTAAATTTCACTTTATAATTACATTTATTTTAATTCAAATATGTTTTATCACATAAAATGTAACTTTATTTTTATTTTATTGTTTTTTAAACTGTTTTATCAAATGAAATTAAATGAAATTTCACAGTTTTATTTCATTTGATTAAATCCAATTCAACTTAATTTTGTTCTACTCTTTTCTTAAAATATAATTTACTTGTAGCAGTTTTTATTTTAATCCTGTAGTGGTTGTAGTGTTCATGAACAACATAAGGAGCAGCCCTGGACTGGCCTGTGTCACTGACACTGACAACCCACAGACCAAACGGTTTGATTTTGTTATCAGTTATCATTAATATGATAACAGACTGATTTTTCTTTTTTTTTTTAGATTAATCAACAGGAGCAACGCGCACGGAGGCGGAACAGCTGAGAAGACGAGGAACGTGATGGCAAAGAGACTGGGAAAAAGAGGAAAGGGGGAGAGGAGTGTTGTGCCGACAAAAGCACCCCTGCCATGAAATGCTCCCCCTCTCAATGACCCTTACCAAAAGCTTGAACTAACCTGCTGATAAAAAGAAATATATATATTACACATAAAAAAAGCTTAAATGGTCTGTATATGGTCACAAAGAAATAATAAGACTAACAGGGACATCTTTACTGGGGCGGTGCATATTCTGGCAGCGCCCAGTAAAGCTGTCCCTGT
>JBAFTA010000005.1:5277801-5297654 GCA_036919975.1 Melanotaenia parkinsoni
ACGATATTGCTTCCTTCTATATTGCGTCTGATAAAGTCTCGATATATTTGAAAATCTCGATATATTGCCCAGCCCTACGCTCTCGATATCATCTTTTAAAACAAAATCAGTGATATCTTGCTGGTGATTTTAGATTTGTTATTTTGGTTTGTTTCCAGTGTCATGCGGATAATAGGGATGGGCATTTAAAACAAACAGGCTATATAAATTCCCTGACAGTTATTATTTAAGTACTTGTTTGGACTGTGAGCTGAAGCTCTTGAACAGAACAGATGGGAAGCACGTCTGAAGCTATTATCTTGGAGATGAGGCCTGATATTTGCTTCTCATGTCTAACATCAAACCTCATCTGATGATAGATCTTCTCAGGTCATAGTTTTAAAGAGACTTGTGATATGTACCTAGCCGAGGTTTTTTGGTAGGTTGTCTCACATCACCAACACTTCGTAGCAGAGCTAGCGGTACTTTAATAGATCAATATTTTCTACATGCTGCTCAGCTTCTCTACTTTTGGACTATTTAATGAATTTTCTGGACAGCCTGATTTTAATCATTTGTGCTGGTTTGAGGAGCTGCTTGCTGCATTACATTGACATCGAACCCAACTAGGACCCGACCAGTGTCTTTCCTGGAAGCAGCATCCTTTGAGTGAGCGGAGCAGGTGAAGGGGGGGCTGATGGGTAATGAGGATGCTGCAGTCAGACTGACTGCTAACTTAACTGCAAAAAATGATGAGGGAAGCTGGAGAAAATGGTGAGGAAGAGGGGGGAAAGAGAGGAGAGGAAGCAGAATACTTAAGTAGCTTCACCCAGATCGTAAAACCATTAGAAGAAAGTATATTATAAAAAAACTATCGTCAGAGAAAAAGAGGTTTGAGGCAGGCAGCTTGTCTGGTACCAGATGGCTGTATTTTTGCATTTTTGCTTCTTGAAATGAGACATTTTAAATTCCTATAACCTTCTAGCATGCTGTCCTGGTTTTCCTGCAGTTCCAGCTTCTCTGCACAGTTACAATGCCCCTTGGGTTAGCAGTATTTTGCATCCATTCCTCTGAAAACATTTTGTTTTCTGATTAAATCTCAGAGTCTCACCTGCTGCAGGAGCATCAGCCCACTTTTTTTTTCTTTTTCCTTGTTAAGTTTCAGTCAGATATTCTGCACAAAGTCTCAGGCTTGAAACACCTCCTCTACCCTTGGTGAGAGAGTAACGCCCTTTATGACTTTACAAGTAACTCAGAAGGTTCTTCCAGGCATCCTCCATTGTCCATGAGAGGAAACTTTTGGACCTACAGTGATGGATGTGTCATTTTCTCATTTAAAAAATTTTGAAAACAAGATCTGAAATGGATGTCTCTCTCGTGCTCTGCCCTAAATTTCAATCATTAGCTGTGTTTCCATTACCCCTAGAAATCAAACAAAAAAAAATATTCCAATAAAAAAAACTAAACTAAACACACGACAAACCTCTTGAATATTGCTAAAAACTCTTTATGCTCTCATGTTTGAAACCATTTTTTATAATGTATTATCCAGAACGAAGCCTACGGTAGAGGTCCTGGGTTAATATGTAGGATTCATTTTTTGTTTACAGAGCAGAAGGGAGTTTACTTTTCTTCTATATTATTTTGTTGGCACCAAAAGATAAATAAAGGTTAAAGAACTATAAGGAGAATTTATGAAATTTTACACATTTATTGTGTTGTGAAGTTGATTGATTAATAATAATTGTGATAATAAAAAAACGTGATTATTTCTCCGACAATAATTGTACCAATAATCTCTACTTGTGACATTTATAGCTGATGCATGTTGTCGTGACTGTTTACCCAAGTTTAGAGATACAATTTGAATTAGGAAGTTTATTAATGAAGGATCAGAATGAAACTTAGACAAAAACTCCCGTAGCTGAAGCAGTTTGACTTCTGCCGCTGCTAAAGTTGGAGGTGACTTTGCTGCACCTGTTTTTCCTTCTTCTTTTTCTTTCATCCCTCATAACTGACACACACTACCCTCTCAGGCTGTTGTGGTCGCGTCCTTGTCATCAGGCGCAGCATTTGCAGGAAGTGGCACAACTGAAGATGCCAGGACATGACATACATGTTAAACCCGTTTAACCTCCTTTTAGTACTTTTAGAAATAAATGAGATCTGTGGTTCATCCGTCCTCCTTGGCAACCCACCAACCAAGTTGTTCTGTTATCACATACCTCTGTTTATTTCCCTTTCTGTTCTCAATGAACTGTATTCTGTTAGTGCTGGGCAACGATTAAGTTGTAAGTCATGATTAATCACATAGCAAGCTAGTGCCCAAGCGATTTGTCGGCTGGCCGAGTAAATTGGCCGACATTAGCCTTTTTCAAAATGTTCGATATCTGCTGTTGTTTTGCCGATTAAACACAGAGATATTCTTACTTTCTCATAAAACAGTAAATGCTGTTAAGTGTTGGAGTTGTGCAGAATGATGTCCTTGCGCCGTTTGTCCGCTAGATGGCGCTCTGACTCCATTCAATCCCCCAGGGGTAGCTAGTAGCTAGCCAGGTTACATTAAAGCAGTGGGCTGAGTGGAGCTTTCCAAAAGGTAAGTTTATAACAATGTGAAATTAATGACTCAGCATGTCTCCAGTTTCAGTTTAACTCTGCTTTGTTGTGTCGGTCAGGTTTTTATTTACGCTGATTGCTAAAGTTGTGCCAAGTTATCTAGCTCCAGCTGTGGTTATCCCAACCTAGCATAGCACTATCTAAGTAGCCAGTAACTGAAGAAATAACGTAAGTGTACAAAATATCTGAGAGTACAGAAAGAGCGTTCATCGCTCCATCAGCTGCAGGTTGAGGCGTATTTTAGGAGGAGAGATGTGAATGCAGAGGGGAGGTTTACTCACTGCAGCACTGAAAACGTAATAATATTAGTCTGTCTTCAGCTACCGTCATGTCTTAGTTTTACTTTGTCAGAAAATACTAATGTGACAGGCTGTAACAGCGACTCGCTATGTGTTACATTTAGTGCCAGACCATTTTTGGCCATTTATATGTAAAATACAACTCTATCAAAGATGATGTCTTCTTGACATTTTAGAAAAGCATATCTGGTTTTTATTTTGGTTCATATATGATATATGTCATGATATATTTCATGGCAATTTGCTCATGTTGGTAATATAAGGCATACACCCATGGCCTAAATCTAAAGATAAAATTAATCAGTACAGCCGATAGCATTTACCTGTTCACAACTTTTAAAAAAGTTTTTCTACCTGTACTTTAACTTACCTCTTATTTGCTTCAGCAAGAAGTACAAAACAAGATGTATTTAATTAATGTATTATTCATTTATAGATTGACTTTTTTAAGGTTATATAATTTCAGTTATTTAAAGCTTGGTTGCTTGTTTTTGGAAATTCGTCTGTTGTAGAGTTAAACATAAAAGGTCAAAATGGTGTGAAACAGTAAATTGTTCTGCCTCTAATTAATATTTTTGTTGGTGTAAGCGTTAAGAGACCAAAAATGAAGTTAATTTATTCATTATATATTTTTTAAATTAATCAGCTGATTAATCGGTTATCGGAAATTGTTTCTGCCAAATATCGGAATCGAATTTAAAAAATCCATATCGGTCGGGCCCTGTTGCAAAGACTTTAAAAAGTCTGTTTTTACAAGCAGTATTCTCTGTATTAATTAAAATATCTGCTGTAAATATCAAACATTAATGTAATAAATAACCAAGAAGGATGAAGATTTCTAGATTTATTAGTTCAAAGGTGACAAGTCAAAGCTGTGAAGCTGCATTACATCTAAACACAGAGGGAACGATATCTGTACATATCCGGCCATCGGGTTCGTTTCCCCGAGGAAGTGAGGAACAAGAACAAAGTTCTGGCTTCCTGCAGAGTATGTAACAGGCTTTACTCGGCAGGCGGCATACCAGCGGTCTTAGCATTAGCTGCTAATGTAATACGCTGCTAAATAGTTTACAGGTGAATGTAATCCACACTGTTGAGTAGAAACATCAGAGTATGACATCTTAGCCAGAGAAGCTGAACGGAGGATACACAGGAAACCAGTTGTGTGTGTATATATGCTGAGATCTTTCTGAGTCTTTGTAAGTCACGCGAGAGTAAGGAGTTTAAAAACTCTTTCATTATGAGTTGCCGACCCGAACTGAGCTGAATGTTCTCTGCAAATACGAGCTTGAACCTCGTCGTCCGCCTACTTCTCATAGCTTTTTTTTTTTTTTTTTGTCTACTTTTTTTCAAACAATCAAAACACGGAGTCAAGTTTTTGGGAGTAAAAAAAAACATGTTTGCTGCGGCACATCGGCTTAAACATATTCCAGAGAATCTTTTCAGGGAGAGTTTGGAGGTGAGAGAAAGTTTCTTACCTGGGTAATAATCCCAGATAAAAGAAAAAGGTTCCCAAACAAGGCTGATGTTTATTTACCTCTAAGGTGGAACGAACTTTGACTTAATAAATGTTCCCGGTCCTACTTCTTCAGCTCAACTTTATTTATAAAGCCCTTTAAAACAACTACAGTTGAAACAAAGTGCTGTACATGTAAATGAACAAAGCAACACATAAAAATACAAGAATCAACAGGGAAATAAATAATATGATAAAATATAATAAAATAATAGTTTTAAAACAGTTAAAAACAATAAGCAATTTTAAAAGAATAAACAGATTAAAAACAAACAAAACCGATAAATAAAACAAGCCACAGCACACTAAACAGGAACCGTCTCACACTGGGCTGAAAGCCAAAGAATAAAGATGGTTTTAAGAAGTTAGTTCTGGTTCTAGTAAGAAGTTCTAGCCGTCTCCAGAATGTCAGACATTTCTGAACGACTTCTAAAACGGATTGTTTTGTTAATATTTAATTCCATTTAGGAAAACTCGAGGCGTGTCATTGAATTCCCGGTCATGACGCCATCAGGGTGATGGAAGCTGCTCATATTTATTGTAAATAAAAACTCCTCCTCTTCTTCTCATGTCTTTTTCATCCCTAACATTTCCTCCTCAAATCCTGTTGCATTTATATTTTTTAGCTCATCTTCCTCCCCCTCCCTCCCCTCTAAAGCCCTCTTGCATCCCCACCCTCCTCCGTCGCAGCCCTGGTGCACCACCCTCCAGACCAGTGCTGACGTGTGCTGATGTAATGTGGAGCTGACTGGACGCTCGTCTGAGATAATGGATCTTTCTCTATCCATTTCCCACACACACACACGCACGCACACACACACACACGTGGAAATATATATTTTCTGAAGTGACTTCAGAAGCTGGAGTTTGAATCCATCTCACCAGCCGTCCTTCGTCCTCTCATCTTTCCCCTCTGCAGTGCTGGTCCTGCCCAGTCTTTCTGCCCCACCTGCCCCCTCCCACACCTCTTTTTCTGTCTCCCTATCTGCTGTCTTTGCTGCACTCTTGTCTATTTCTGGCTCTTGCTTTTCTTGCTTCCTCCCTCTCTCTCCTGGGATCGGTCTTGATCTACCAGCGTATGGACTGGCTGATGTCTCTTCTCTACCTTTTTTTTTTCTTTCTTTTTGAAGCTCATCCTCTTCTTTTTTTGTCCGTCACACCTTGTCTAACCTCTCCCTGCACCCTCCTTCCCTCTCCTCTGATTTTTAAGATCTATTTCTACATCTTCGTTATTGTGTAGCCCGCAGTCCATCTACTTTGCCTGTCTGTGACTTCATCTTTTCCTCCTCCATTAAAAATTGTAAAATATTTTTACACTCTTTTTGTATCTGTCATGTGCAGTGCTCTTAGTGCCTTCTCCACTTTTCAGTAACTGGGTTTGGTTTTATATTTTTCAGTCCTATTTTGTTTCATCTCATATTACACAGTGAGGAGATTGCTCTATAATAGATCCTCTGTGCCATTAGTCCTCCCATCATTCCTCCGTGGCCTTGAGCGGCTCTTTTTAATAGAGCATCCCATCCTTCCTGTGTGTTCCAATCAATAGTTTCAGTCAGCCTGCAGGAATCAGTGTGAGGACTGACTGGTTATGGCCTCGTAAACCTCCACTACAAGGACTTTTCATTGATTTGGAATTTTGTTTTCTTTTGCTTTATTACATTTAAGGAAATACTTTCATAAACTTGGCACAAAAAGTCGGGAAAATTGTTTTTGGTGGATTATTTTTGTTCTCGGCAATAAATCTTACACTGTCCAACTTCTCACAAAGAATTTGCTATTATCTCTTTTATTGACTCAGTTTTCTCTGAGTTGGGACAGGTCTGGTCGGGCTTGGATATGTGCTGAATTCCCTGAACCACCTCAATTTATGGAATTTATCCATTACTTATATATTTGTTTTATATGATGTTATATGATTTTGTTTTATGTTTTTTTTTTTTACTCTGAATTTTCTAGTTTATGTAACATCCAGTACATATTCTGATCCAGTAGCAGACGCTAGCTGATGACATACACATGACATATGTGAGATGGAAAATGAGGAGTAATAAACAAAAAGAACATGGTTGCCAACAGCATGTCGTCTCCTTGGCGTCTGTGTGCTCAGATTACTGTCAGCAGAGCAGAAACATTACAGTTTAGATGCTGCCTCTGCTGCTTTAGCATGTCACAAATTTGGCCATTTTTTTTAGTCTGGAAAAAGACTTTAGTCTGAGAACTTGAAAAGTGTGCAGCAGCGACCTGCTGGAGCGTTCCAGCTGAGCAGTAAACTTCCAGCAGACGCGCCCACAGAAAAGTTGCTCTCAGTCTTCATTCTGGTCATTTAGTGTCTATCTGTCAAGGATCATTCTGGAAAAGTCCACTAGCTAAATGCTGTAATCCTGTGTGACAGTGCAACTCACGTGAACAAAGTGAAGGCGAATCTCCAGCTTGGTTCAGTCTGCCTAACCGTCACTACAGCATCTATGAACCGTGTTTGTCGCCTCTGTAAAGTGGATTGACAGTCGGTTGAAATGGGGAGGCCTGTCTCCATGGTAACTTGGTGCAGGTCTAATTGGCTAAAATGGATAAAACACTTTGGTACATCTCCATTAAAGCTGCAAACTACAGATATTCAGCATCAACACTGCAATGTGTGCAGGTGTTGTAGTTGCAACACAGGACGTTCAGATTAATATATTTTAATCTACAGTCTGTACGTAACAGCTTTGTCAGTTTTAAAGAATTTGAATCAAGCCCTCAGCTGTTCCTACAACCTGTACCTCCTTATGCACCAGTCTCACGGGCTTTCTGCAGCAGATGTTCTTGAGAATATTGGGAAATGATCACAGGTAAGCCATGAAGCTGCTCTTGTCAACAGCTTCCTGCAGACGACTCAGTGACGATGTGCCGAGAACATTTCTTTCTGATCTGTTGTTTTTTTTTCTATTTCTGTTTTTATATGCAGATGAAATCTTCTGCAAAGTTCTCCAAACAACTCTGCAATGATTGAGTCTGCTCTGATTAGTCAGCATTTTGGATCCACCAAATCTTTATAATAAATTGAAGATAGGCTTTTTATGTCATAGAAACATATGTTTGGATCATCCAGCAAACATGATTTTTCCAAGTCTGAATTCTGGGTCCCAGTGCAGCTCTGTACAGACTTTCATTACAGCCTGCTTTTAAGCTGCCTCAATGCTGAGTGAGACACACGATGTGCACCTGTGTTTGTTTCTCTTTGTGCGCCACCTGAATAATAACTCGTGTTAATTAGGCCGGGAAGTCAAAGCAAATCCTGTCCTCTATTGATTTCTGTAATCATTCTGGGCCAAGGTTGTCTCACAAGTACCACAAGATGTATGAGGTACGGAAATAGCCAGCTCTAGGGGTCTTTTTCTTATTTTGCTCCATGTGTTGTCTTAAATTTAAACTTACAGTGGCTGAGTGTGTTTATCTGGTGCAGTGTTTGTGGAAGCTGCAAGTTTTTAAGAGAATTACAACTCATTCCTGCAGACTTCGTAAGGCCCAAAAAAGCTGTGAGAAGCTTTTTGCTTTAATCAACTTTGCCTCATTGTCAATCCACGAGACATCCAGACAAAATGGGGTTGTCACAGTCTTTCCTCATTGTAATTTTTCTAATTTGTAGGGTTTTTGTCAAGTAAAAACTAACTACAGTACTGTGGCTGGGACATCAGCTTAAGCTGTATTAGTTCTCCATCACTTCAAACATGATAAAACTATGAAAAAGGACTAAGATGCAGAAAAATGAACAACACACCTGGATTTACACAAAACTGCAACAAGTTTCCACCAAAACACCTCATGTAAAATCCAGCTGTTTGCTTTTAATATACAGTCACTGGTCACTCGATCACTTGATTCAATCATTTGTTAAAACAAATGTCTAATCAGCCAATCACGTGACAGCAACTCAACACATTTAGATGGTGAAGATGACTTGCTGAAGTCCTTGAATAAGGAGTAAAGGGGATTTGAGTGACTGAATGTGGCAATGTGGTTGTTGAGTTCACTGGACTCATTGGCCTCCACAGTCACCAGACCTCCATCCAACAGAGCAGCTTTGGGACGTGAGAGTTTCTCATCATGGATGACAAATCTGGAGCAAAATCTTTGAGGGATGTTTCCAGCACCTTGTTGAATTTCCTAAATATGGTCTCGGTGAGGGTACGGGTGGGTTTCAGAGCATGTACACATCCCCACCTCACCAGGTGATTAGTTTAGAGTAATGGTGGTAATGGAGGTGAATGCAGCCTCATCGCTGATCAGTGAGGATCAACATGCTCTCTCCCTCTTTTTCCCTCTGGGGGAGTCATTACTTCTTCTGCAGGGTGCACTCTTCTCTAGCTGAGGTCGGGAACAGGAATTAGCTGATGCTGTAAATTATTTAACTGATTAGTGGTGACAGTCAGACATCTTAAACAGTTTTTACTACAAGACTTTAACAGCTGTCTCAACAGTGGATCCACAGCCTTGTTAAATGTAGTAATATGCCAGGATAATGGGATGATGAGTTAGACCATGTGGTGGTTTTGGCTGATCCGGGCCTGTGTGCGTTGTTACTTATGGGGATTAAATGCAGCTGATTTTCAACATGGTGTCTCTGGGAAGGCGAGGAAGCGTGTTCTTACAGCAGCACGCTGCAGCTTGATGCACTGAGAGAATATTAATGAAGAGGAGCTGCATGTGTGTGTCTGTACAAAAAAAGGATTGAGCCTCACTTGGCTAAAAGGTTTAGATGAAAAGGCAGGCAAGTCAGTGTTTGTGTGTGTGTGCTGTTTAATAGATTACAATGGAACATGGCGACCCATTGATTTGCATCCATGGTGCACACAGAGGATCTCTTCCTCTCCCAGAATTCAGTGGAATAAGGTTACAGTGTGTGAGATAAGACAGACTCTGCCAGGAACCACACAGTGTGAGTGTGTGTGTGTGTGTGCGTGTGTGTGCTGGTATTAGCTGAACCATAAACTGTCCTTAAGAAGTGTGTGTGCAGCTTGTTGTAACTTATTCTTCCAGTTTCTTGTAATTGTAAAATTATTTCATGAGTATAGCAACTGTTGCCATAGTGATCACCATCTTTATCTCTGTGGACCTTGCTCAGGGGCCTCTCCACAATCTTAGAAAAAAGCCCCCCCCCACATTGCTCTGGGTTACTTAAAATTCAACAGGCTGCAGTGCTTTTTGATTTCTTCTCATTTCATTTGTGTCCTGTACTTTTATTTCCTGCGTCAGAGCGTCCTGGTTCAGTTTGACTGTGTGACGTTTGTCCCCTCAAGCAAATGGTTTCTAGTAGTTTCTAAGCAGGGTGTGTCGGTCGACATGTTTGGGTTTGTGATCTTCATTGTGGTTGACACAGCAGGGTCACAAAGATCTTTCATGGTCATTATCTTTTAGAGATATGCAGTCTAACGGCACATTTAGCAACGTTGTCCTACGTTGTCATCCTCATACTTCTATGCATGTTTTGTGTTGCTATGGGTGTTAAGTCAGTTCCTCCACTAGTGGGCAGTGCTGAGTTCAGAGTTCACTCCCGTGAGTCGTGTCAGTTAATTCAGACACTGTTTATTTGTAATGTGTCACTATAAAGTTGTTTCCAATGGCCCAACATGCCCTAATTATTCGCATATAGTCTTTCTTCAAAAGCTCGAGAAATTCCTACAGTTGTGCTCGTCTTCCCATTCTGATCCTCTTCTTCTCTGGTTTGTTTCTTTTGCAGCTATTCTGCTCGGCACCGACTCCGCGATTTCTGGTGGTATTGCGCCGTCTTCTGCATCAAGTGACGGATAGCTAAGCTAAGAAAATGGACCAAATTACGCTTGTATCCGACGCAGAAGAGGGACAAAACTTTTGCGTTTCGGTCTTCTGTGTCGAACATAAACGGGCCTTTAGTGTGCGCAGTGATATTTATGTGTAAAATCCCTCATACAGCAGACCTCTGTGATGCATGTTAGGATCTGATAACCTATAAAACTTGTGGATCATTTAATCTTTGTAACAACAAACTGGTGTTTTTGCTTTTCATTTTTCATGCATATGAGACTCGTAACTTTCATAGAGCTGATGTAGGGCTGGGCGATTAATCGATTAAATCGATGAATCGAATTTTGCATTTCTGGAGACTTATTTTTATGAAAATCGGGATTTTTTTTCCATAGTTAGCAGCAGACGTAGCCTTCCTTCCACACCAGATTTTCAGTGAAGTGACCCTTCACTCATGCCTGGGATTTAGCTGTGTGTATAACTGCAGTGAGAAATGCTGCTCTCTACGAGATGCAGAAGTCAACTTAACCCACAAACCCTAAAAGACAACCTTCATCAGATGAATTATTTCTGCAGTACGATAAGGATCCAGATGGAAAGAGATCACGGATGCATTGTGTTGCATATTTCTGTGTAAGATAGGAAGTCGTTTATATGGTGGAAAAGCTATGACATTATATGCTTTATTTTTGCTGGCATTCGTCTATATAAACAAATAAATGTTTTTAATAAATTTATATTTGTAAAAGAAAAGAAAAAAAAATCGATTAAAATCAGAAATCGGATTTGGTTATAAAAAATCGGAGATTTTATTTTTAGGCCATATCGCCCAGCCCGAAGCTGAAGTGTGAGTTTAGTCCAGCATCTCCTGCTGTCGTCTGTCCATCAAACCATCTCTGCTGTGGCTGTAACCCACAGCCAGATTTCACTTTCAGTGACTGATTAATAATTAAACATCAAAGTGTTTTGCTGACTCCGTCACAGCTGAGGTTCTGCTGTCAGCTCAGAGAAACATCTGTTTCATCTGCTGTCAGGACACCAGAAACACATCTGTATTATCTGCACCTTATTTTTATGCATTCCTATATCTGTATTTCTCACATTTCTTTACATACTGTAAGTTTGCACTTCAGGTTAGATGGCAAACTGCTTTTCTCTACTCTGTACTCTGTACATGTGTAATGACAATAAAGTTAAATCTAATCTAATCCAGATCTCCTAGGGGTGTCTAGTATGAGATGGAAGTGATGAATCCCATTAGTTTAGAATATTTCTTAAAACTAGAAGCTCTCAGAGAGCAGAGCACTTTCAAGCCATTGTAATATCTTAGTTTATCTTTACACCGTTTATATATGAAGGCATGTTTAGCACTTCTGTGCAGAAGGTTTGTGTTTGGGGCACTTTCCATAGAAAGTGGATAAATGTGCCTTTAGCTCCATATTGATTACTCATATCTGGGGTATTAGAATTAAATTATTTCAAGAAGGATGCTGTCACAAAGGTTCTCATTAGCCATTCATATTGGATTAGTTTTTAAAGTTGTTTCTGAGCTTCTAAGCGTGCTTTCTGACTGTTTAAATCTTCACAACCTGCTTTTATTTTCTGAGGAGATTTAATTTCAGCACTGTTATTATCTAGATGTACAGCAGGTAGAATTCTTGAGGAGTCGAAGAAGCTGCCTAACACCTGAACTTCTTCTCTCTTACAGCTGAAACTCGAAGATCGGTCTATTGTCATCAGAGACATCGTACGACGGAATAATTCCAACGTAAGAGGAGTTTTCAGTCTTCCTCCTTCTCTCTGCCTCACCTGCTCGGTTAATGCTTCAGCTTTTTAACCAGTTAAAACAGATATTTGTGGGGGGGGGGGGGGCTGTCTGTCTGCCTGTAGAAAATTGTTAGTGGCTTAACGGTTAACAGTTAATGGCTGAATGGAAATGAGTGTGTGTTGTGTTACAGGACAACCAGTGTGGCATCGTGACCAACATCGACATCGAGTGTGCGGTGAAGCTGGTGGGAACAAACTGTGTGTTGTATCCAGTCAACAGCAGAGACCTGCAGCACATCTGGGTGAGACTGGAGGGCCTTGACAGCCATACACACATGCGTCATTTACAACACTATACACACACAGACACACACACACACCACTAAATATTTGAGGTTTTGCTATGATATTATGTATGGAAATGGACTGTGTTCACTTCAGTGAAGCTTTTATTTATTAAATGACAAAATAATTTTACATAAAATATTTTGTTTGGTTTTTCTGAGTTAATAATTTTTCAGCAAAAGTTATATTTTCATTTTTATTTATTTATTTTTTCAATTTTCTTCTCCTTTTATGAGACTTTTCACAAAAAATTAATTTTCAGATTTATTTTTTCTTTCCCGAGTAACATTTATTTATTTTTTTATAAAATATTATATTTTAACAATATCATTATTAAAGAAGATGTTTTAGTATATTTAATTTGTTTTTCTGAATGATTTTTTAAAAAAGATTTTATGTTTGTTTTGCTGAGTTGAGAATTTCTTGTGAAGATTATTTTCTTTTTTAACAGGAATTAATTTCACTATAAAAAATATTTTCTTTTTCTGAATGAGAATTATTTTGAGCATTTTTTTTGTCAATTTTTTTAATAAAAAAATATTTTCTTTTTTGTCTTCAATTAAAATTTTCTGTTTTTCTGAATTAACAAGAGTTTTCTTTAGGAATGATATTTTTTGTTGAGTTAATGAGATTTCTTTTTTATATTTCTTTTTTAATTAACAGACATTTTTTTTTTTGAATGAACTTTTTAAAATAAATTTTTTTAATGTTCATTGTTGATAGAAGGTAATGTTCTTCTGTGCTTTGCTGAATTATTGAGATTTTTAATTTAAATTTTTAATTTTTAGGGAGACGCCGAGCGTCTGAGACAGTGAGACACTTTAAAGTTCCAGGAGAAGTAAAGACAGAATAAGAAGCAAAAAATAATGTAATTTAATATCTTACAAGACGATCTTTAAACTTTATTACTCTATTTTATTACTCAGCACCACTTCTGGTCTTTTTTTGGTGTCATTTATACATTTTTCCAGCTTTTGTTGTGTCCTTTTAAGTTAAGTTTAATGGTTATAGTTGAGGTAAAAGATCATAGTGGGAACCTCTTTATCCTAATTTTGTAGTAATCTGAATGATCAGTTGTGAGAACTGAGGGTCCTGACGCTGCGGCCCTGAAGCTGCAGCCTCCGGCCCTGCAGACCCCTGCTCAGTACGGTGGATATGCTTGCTCTAAAAGCAGAGAAGGGAAAAGAGAAGAAAACTATTTTTTAATACAAAATGATCTTGTTTATTTAGAAAAACAGCTTCCCAGGTGAATGCCGTGATCATTAATAATGTGGAGATATTTGTCATCAATAACTCTGATTAATAATTTCCTTCTAGAAATAACCGCCTGGGTACATTTGTAGGCTGTTCATTCACACACCTGTATACATGTGGATTCTGGGATGACACTTTTACAGTTTCTCTGTGTTTTTTGTATCGATAAAAGCTAAATTTTCCAGCAGCTAAAAGTGTTTCTGTTTACAGAGGAGTAATTATGGTGGTATTATCAGCAGGTCAACGCAGTGTTTGAAAGAACTGATGTAACTGGATCTCCTTGGATAATTAAATTACAAGATAAAATTTTGTTTTCTTTTAGTAAAAAGTTCGCTGTGAGCTGACAGACTGACTATAAACCAAAACACAGGAAACTCAGACTGAATAAACTGGGAGAAAATCTGCTTTTCAAGCTTTAAATGATCCTTTCAGCAACTGATGTGTTAAGTTTTTACTTTTATAAGATGTAAAACTGACCGTCTTCCTTCAGTCTTTCATGTACGGCGACTACATCGCCTACGACTTCTGGCTGGGGAAAGTGTACGACCTGACCAATCACATCATCCTCCAGCTTTCCAACGGAGCCAGGTGAGATTTTTCAACATTTACTACGAGCACCTGGTAATCTGTCACAACATGTCAGCCTGCTGGGTCAAATTCATGATTGCCAGATGTGGTGTTTGTCAGCCAGTCCTCCTTCTGCCTGTCTCCCACCAGATGCTCCATGAGTGTGGAAGATGGTGCCAAGCTTTACGACGTTTGTCCACATGTCAGTGACTCGGTACGTAGCCACAACCTCTGATCTGTCACTTCAGGTATGTTTGTTCATGTTTTCTCTCAGAGCAGCTGCAGCATCGAGGACAAGAAGCTGAAACACAGACAGTTCATGTTTGTGCCAGAACTCATCCGTTTTTGGTGCTTATTGCAATTTGAGGGGAACCGTCCTCTTCTTCAGGGGTCTAATAGTGACAGTTCAGGTCTGGCTGCAGCTGTTTCAGCTTGTGGACATTCAGTGAAAAGTTCTGCTTCTCCATGAGCTTAAAAACCACCACGGGGAGTGACATTAGTCCACTTTCTACATATATTGAGCAGCAGCTTATTTTAAGTCTGAATCTGTCGGTAGTTATTTTCAGTTCCCGCTGACAGCAGCTGTTTGTCTCCTCCACCTTCAGCCGCTGACACCGAAACAAAGAACTCATTTACAAGTTCAGCTGCAAAAACCTGGAAAAGACACATGAAGTTTTTTATTTGTCATTTTTTATTTTTAAGTAATACATTATTTCTGGTAAATTTTATTCCTGTGTTAAGCACTTTCATATGTGCTTGCTGTGTTTAACTCTTTAACTGTTTGGTAAAGCAAATCTTTTAGTCATTATAATAAGTTCTGTTATAATTAGTGGAAGTAAACCTGTCTGAGCCATCCCTACCACTTAGTTTGAATATGTAATATCCAAACCAAGTTTTTTTTTTATCCCATTACTGTTTAATATTTTCACCATTTCACTCTCAATTATCACAATCAACTATTTGTTAAAAACAACTGGCTTCTCTCCAGCCATTCTCATGTTCTTAAGTCCATCATAAACTTTTTACGAAGATTGTGGCATTCATTAAAATCTTCACATCTTGAACTCCGAACTATCTACGAACATTTAAAATGCTGGTTTGCTTGAACAAAGACAGCGTTGTGCTGTCTTCTGCCGTTCTGTTCATTACAATACAATAAGATTATGATGATTTTGTCACATATTTAAAATAACTTTTGGTAATTTACAAAGCATCTTATTTAAAAATGAATAGTAAGATACTGCAGGTGGTGTCCTAATGTTAGAATTATTTCAGTCATTCATTTAAGAACAAGTCTCGGCCAAGACAGGATTTATTTCTGTTGCTCGTCTTCTTAAAACCATCAAACGCCAGACGTGCACATTAATGCACCCTCGCCACATCCGTTCCCTCGATCACAAGATACTCGCTCCATAAATGTTCAAGTCACCTCAGGATCCACCTGCTGAGTGTGGTCTTTCACTACAACAGTGTCTTTTTAATTATAATGATCAAAGTCCAGGTTATGGCCTGGTCGCCTGGGTAATAAAACCAACCACCTGGAGGTTTGGTTTCATTAGATACACCAGTCAACAGCATCTTATAAAGATGCCACAGCAGGTGGAAATTTGTGAACCGTAGGAGGTACAGTAGACGGTGTAATGAAAATTTATTAGGTGTACCTTTTCCCCTTTAGCCACAACCCCATGAGGATGTTTGTCCTAAAGGAACCAGGCTGCAGGCTACGGTCCAAGTTCAGGAGTAATTAATGACCCGTTTGTACATAAAGATGCTTTAATATGATTTAAATCTCACTGTGTGAATATTTATTGCCAAGTGTATCACTTTAAAAATGAGGACAATCAGGTTTCAGTGGACATCTTTTTATCAGGTTTTGTTTTTATTCTTCTTTTATTTACTTTTTTCCTCGTCTGTCTCACCTCCGTCTGTGTCTGCTTGCACACGGCCTATAAATCTTGATCTGTTCTGAGCATTGCCAGGCGTTTATCTAAGCTGGTCCATCCTTTCAACTTAGGAAGCATTAGCATTCACCAGTATGAGAAATGATGCAAACAGTTCTGTGGTCAACAAACATGTTCAAAGTGCAGGAGCCATGGTTTCTTTTTGTTAAGCCCCTCCACTGCTAGCTGGTTGGGTTTCATTTTTTGTGTTTTGCCTATGGCGGCTGGTGGCCTGGGGTTACTTAAGGTCAACTGTCTTGTCACTCAGGTGTTGCTAACTGAAAAAGGCGAAACATTTTTCTACTTGCGCTCAATAAAAAGATTTTTGTTTCATGGAAATTGTGTTTAATGGAAACGGAAAAAGATGGACTTGGGAAAGAAAATAAACTGTTGATCTGATTTAAAACACAGAAGAAGAATCTAGTGGGAACGACGCTAAACAGTTAGCAACCAGTTAGATTTGTGAACCTGATGATGTTTTATAGATGATATATAAATTAGCTGTAACAGGAAATTGTCCATATTGTTTGTCTCGTTGGTTTTTGTTTTGCAGGGTTTGTTCTTCGATGAGGCGTATGGCTTTTACCCAGGCCAGGTCCTGATTGGCCCAGCTAAAGTCTTCTCCAACGTACAGTGGCTGTCGGGGGTCAAACCTGTCCTCAGCAGGAAGTGCAAGTTCAGGGTGGTGGTGGAAGAGGTGAGGCGGTGGTGGTCGTCTTTTCTTTAGATTTAATTTGTTCTTGTTACTGAGATGCATTTCAGTGGGCTGTGGTTATATCTAATAATAATCCATCTTCAGTTGTGCAAGTGTTAACGTTGAAGGTGGTGCTTCCCTCAGGTGAAGGTGGTGGAGCTGAAAGTAACGTGGATCACAAAGAGCTACTCCCCCAAAGGCTCTGACAGCGTCTATCCACCTCCATCCACCATCACACAGGAAAACCTCTGCAGGTTGGTGCATGTGCTTCACTGGTACTGATGGAGTCATTGAACAAATTAACATTGCATATTTTCTTCTAAATAAATGATGAAAGTGTGGTATCAGGGGGCTTGCTGATGACTGTCTGAGCAGCTATTTAGATGACCAGTAACAACCTGGAACTCCACAATACTGAGTCAGAGTGGTTGAACTGGTAAAATAGGATTAATGCCAACAATTAATCTCTTTAATCAGGAAAAACTGAATGCGTTATATTTGGAAATGGTTGGGCCGATACTAGAATCGGAAATACTCGCCGATCCTGCCAAAAGTAAGGGCATCTGTATTGACGAGTATTTGTCTAAACACCATCCGACATCATGGAAATGTATCTTAATTTTTTGTTTCCGGCCCAACACGACCACACACAGACTGGAAGTTAGTAGGCGGAGAAGCAGCTGAACGGGTTCCTGTCGTGCTGACATTTAGCATTAGCGGTTTGTTAGCAATTTGGCATCATTACTCGTTAGAAAATCCCGCTAGCAAAACAGTGACATGCCTCATATGCAGGGCTGAAGTTTCCAGATGCGACACGAATGCTGCCAAGTTTAACACCATCACATTATGTTGTCATCACATAAAAGAGCATGAGGAGTTTGTTGCCTTAAAGGAAAGGTGCAACAAACCGCAGCAATAACAAACACTGCAGAAGAAAGCCACCGCAATAACGGCAACGATTTAGAATTTATTTTCCTGGATGAGCGGCCCCAGTCCGTCGTGGGAAGACGTTCACTGTACGTCCAATTTCAAGATAGTTTTTAATAGACCCCTGTTTAAAAAAATGCCTCACGTTACACTGTTCAACTTCAAGCTAACTTAAAAACATTACAACTGCCTCCTTTTGGAAAATAAAGGGTCATAGTGCTGCAGGTTTTAGATGTTCTCCTGCTTTTGGTTTCAGAGTGAGGCGTCTGGGCTACTACGACCACACCCAGAGGCAGCTAGGGGAGAGGGCGCTTTACGTTTTCCCCGCCAAAGGTGACGCCACACGCATCACCTGCGAAGGACCCGAGGGTGCCCCAGTTCTGCCAGAGGACCCCGTTGCCAGAAAGGTGTGGAAAAGTTTACACTTTATTTAAGTCATCTGTTGGTGCTGAAAACATTCCTGAACAGAGGTGTTGCTGACTGGTGGAGACCTCCGGGGTTTTAGTCAGTTCTCATAGATCACAAGGAATTTCTTTCATCCTCCTCAAACTCCTTCACTCTTTGTCTGCGTTTCTCCTGCAGCTGAAAAGGATGTTTAAGAAGGATTCTGGGAAGAAGACGGATAATGTTGACTCACAAGGTACCCAACAGATCTCTGCACAGCACACACACATACACACATAACTTCCTGTTTATAAAGGTGTTATTGGTGTAGATATAAATAATACAGAGACGTTTAGAAAGTGTAGTAATTAGAGAGTTTTTCCTCCTTTCTGCATGCAAAGCAGGTAGAATTAGATAGTTTTCCTGGGAGACGTCAGTTCCTGCAAACTGAGCTGGATGCAGAGAAAACAGACTAATTGGAAATATAATTGAAGTGCAGAACACTTCAATTATATTTCTCTGCAGCATCCAGGAAGATGGAGAAGGACTATGTACCTTACTGTGAGCTCCCAGCAAAACAACACAACAATCTGCATCCTGATGACGTGTGTGGAAAATGATCCTTAAACTAAAAAAGAAATTCTTCTATATCTGATGTTTCCCTCCAGCCGAGCACAAATCTGAGCAGACGGACTCGTCTCATCCCAACAACAACGGCCCCGTGATGCCGCCCGAGTCCCAGAACACCAACGACACCACAGCCGAACAGCCGGAGCAGGACGCCGACGACGAGGCTGCAGAGGACACAGACGACACTAGGTCCATTAAGATCTTCTCATTTGGTTGCTCCATATTTAAGATTTCATTGGTATGAATGTGTGGACATGTGGGAGGCAGTGTCAGCCACTTACCTTTTTGTTATCAGCAATAGGAGGGTTGTAAGATAGTCTGCAGAAAAGAGCCACTTATCATCATCATCGCTGCACAGATGCGCTTTGCACTGGGAAGGAAAAAAGACAAATCCCTTCTCTAGGTCTGTAACTACGACTTCTGCTTTTTGCAGCTCATCCGAGTTATCTGAAAGATGTGCAGCACATTCTCGTTAATTTTATTCTGAGGTCAAGTTTAACGTACATCATGAACTCTGGATAGCGGGTACCTCCGAGCGTTACCGCTTATACGTTTTCTCAGGAATGGTAGTGTGTAACTAAATTGTGTTGGATAGCTTCAACTTTAGATGATCTACGGAAGTTTTCTATATATTTATATTAGAGATAGACAGATATGTTTTGTTCAGGTTCGATACCGATTAGTAGTAATAAGGCCGAAAACCGATATTTGGAGGTGAACATTTGAATAATTCAAACTCCCAACACTTTGTTTAAATGGCTTTAAGCATATGTTTATTAAACAAAAACAAACAGTGCAGGACGTTTCCAGAGTTTAAACTGAAAGTTTAAATAAATAACCTGCTGAAGTTTTATAAAGTAAATAAAAGTAAAGTCTCAGCTCCAGACAGACGACTTCTTTTCTTCTTAAAATGACCATGTGATAGCAGGGACCCTGTTCTCTACATTACTAACTGTTAATGTTTCTGTGGCTGAAAACAAAAGAAAAGAAAACAATAGCAATAAGCCAGCTTTTGTGGCTTATCATGTGGCCTAAACAAACACACACACTGCTCTCTAGCCATCCCTCTACACGCTTCACTGCAGTAAAACTAGCTGAATTTTACTCTCTCTTTCACACACAGAACACACACACATCTTCTACTAACACAGACTATTTCTGTATGGATGTGA
>JBAFTA010000005.1:5298984-5313777 GCA_036919975.1 Melanotaenia parkinsoni
CATCTATCCATCTATCCATCTATCCATCTATCCATCTATCCATCTATCCATCCATCCATCCATCCATCCATCCATCCTTTTTCAACATCTCTGAATTCATAGTCCAGAAAACATCAGTAATGGGAGAAATCATTTTCTGTATCTATGCATGTTGCTGCAGCTCTCTGACATCGTCTGCAAGTTCCACCGCCTCCTCCCAGAGCGGCAGCCTGGGAACCAATCGCAAGAAGAGCATCCCACTCTCCATCCGCAACCTGAAGAGAAAACACAAGAAGAAGAGGACAAAGTTCTCCCGCGAGTTTAAGCCTGGAGATCGGTGAGTTGACAATGACTCTCTCTGTTTTCTACATTTGTGTTTTCATATGCAACACATCACTTGCCATCAGTGCTTGTAGCTGACTCTGGATCAGGATGAAGAATCATTCGACCCCCATTAGGACTCTATTCAAACTGAAACAGTCACTACTGAAGTGAAGCATTTATTACACATTTTATGACTGATGCGACTTATTCTGCAGAGCGTCTTATACTCCAGAATATACAGTAGAACAGGTGCGCCTGATGAAGTGCAGATGAGTGTTTTTTTCCTCTGTCACCTGTCAGAAAGAATTAAATGTCATATTTACCTAAAACCGTCCAGGAAGCTACTCCTGTAAATCTGATCAGTGTGCATTGTGTTTGTCTTCCTTCAGGGTGGCAGTGGAAGTTGTTTCCACAAAGACCATCTCTGATGTGATGTGGAAGGACGGGTGGGTGGAGAAGGGGATCAGATCGAACGACCTCATTCCCATTCAGCACCTTGACAGCCACGAGTTTTGCCCCGGGGACTTCGTGGTAGACAAACGACGTGAGGACACTTTGTTGAGATTTGCTCTGTCCTTCTGGACTGCAGTGATGTTTGATTCTGGAGCTAATTTTTATTTACATACTTTATTTTGCTCTCTAAACTATCTACATGGGTTTTGTTCCTGTCTTCAGCCCAAGCCCTGCAGGACCCTGGAGTGTACGGAGTCATCCAGTCGGGCGATCACAAGGGTAGAACGTGTGTCGTCAGGTGGATCGAACTCAACTCTACTGGTGATGATGTGAAGGTCAGTCATGAGGACAACATCTGTACTACAGAGATGAAAATTGAGACCATACACACAGACATTCCTGTATGTGTTTGGTTTATTTAAGGTTATCGGAGTGGAGGAGGATGTCAGCGTGTACGACATCGCAGATCATCCAGATTTCCACTTCCGCACCACAGACATCGTCATCAGAATATGGAACTCAGAGAATGGACACAATGACTGTGAAAATGAGGTGATGGACATTTAAATAATTCTGTTTCTCCTCAGTGAAACAGAAGAAATGATCTAATTAACTCTGAGACGTGTATTTTCACGTGACTTGCAGCTGCTGTCACACTGATGTTGTTTTCTGTTCATCTCTACGTGTCAGACATCAGTCGGCCAGGTGTCCAGGGTGGATGTCAGCAGCAAAGTGGAAGTTGTGTGGGCAGACAACTCCAAGACCATCGTCCTTCCGCAGGTAAATATTTACCCCATAACCCATTTTAATTAAGTTTATTTATATATATAGGGCACATTTAAAAACAACAAGGTCAACCAGAGTGATTTCTACTCTTTACTACTGAGTAAATCCACCTGGAGCACAATAGAAAATGTAAATGCTCCTAATAGAAAACCACTTTATTTCCAGTGAAAACCAGAGGATAGCCTCCTAGTTAATTTAGGAATTAGTGAAGTAATGTCTGATGAGGAACTGAAGCTAAAAAAGTGACCTGGAGCAGTTTCCTGTTGTTTTAATAGAGGCGTTATGCAGGTAAATATCTCTGGAAGCCATCAGCTCGTGTTGATGATGGACACCTCTATCAACGATCAGAGTCAGGAGAATCCAGGGATAGCCCCCACATTCACCTTATTACCATGAAACTGCATTCTTAATCAGGTTTCTTCCCCTAAAAATGGGACATTTACTCTAAATGAAATGAATAATGTTTGGATTCAGCGGCGTGTGAAGCGGTAGGGATGAAAATCAGCACCTCTAAATCTGAGACCGCGGTTCTCAACGGGAAAATGGAGGGTCCTGTCCGGGTTGGGAATGAGGTCCTGAAGTATGTCAGGGTCCTGTTCACGAGTGAGGAGAAGATGGAGCAGCAGATCGACAGACCACCACGGCATCGGCAGTGATGCTGCGGTGGTCTGTCGTGGTGAAGAGGGAGCTGGGCTGGTTTACCGTCGATCTGCGTTCCGACCCTCATCAGTGGTCACTAGCTGTGGGTAGTTACTCTCTTAGAGATGGGGTGAGAAGCTCAGAGTAGAGCTGCTGCTTCTCCACATTGAGAAGAACCAGATGGGGTGGCTTGGGCATCTGGTTAGGATGCCTGGGAACTCCTCTGGATCTGCCAGACAAGAGAAAAAGTGGCCAGGGAGAGGGAAGTCTGGGTCTCCCTGCTCAGGCTGCTGCCCCCACAACCCAACCCCGGATAAGCAGACGGATGTATGGATGGATGGTTGAATGGATGGATACATACAGTATTGTATTTATTTAAGGTAACCTTTCAAAAGACCTAAAACGCTTCTTATTGAGTCCATTATTCATTCACCCCACATTCATACACTCCGAACTAAACCACTGCCCCCAACTGCATGGTTTCCACATTAGTAATTCCTCCATTCAGAAGAATCATCTTGTTTTAAGATCTTTTCTCTCAAAGTGAGAATCAGTGAAAGAAGCATAGACAGGATAGTTTAGAGGATGTTTTTTCTCACTGGTCTAAAGTGCAGACATTTTTTCCTTATTTCAGGAAAGTTTACGAAGTGGAACCAGCTTACTGTACTGGCTGAGAGCTCACTTTTGTAGTGTGTGAATTGGTACTGGAAGGACTTGAAACAGGTTTTCCAGCTAAAATTAGGTATGAAAGACAGAATGTGGTCCCACTGAGCTCATTTAACCTAATATGTGTGTAAATAACCAGTTTGGGGTTTAGTAACTAATAAAAAATGAAAGACATTGTTAATAATCTTAAATGTCCTGCTTGGTGAGTATATCATACTTAAGATAAAATGGATATAAGATTCTTGGTTAGAGACCTGTTTCAGTGCTGTGTGGTGGTTAGAGGTTTTTACTGACAGCTTAACGATGTCTCGCAGCATCTCTACAACGTGGAGTCTGAGATCGAGGAGACGGACTACGACTCTGTGGAGGAGACCAGTAGCGTCCTGTCCACCGAGGAGTGGGAGGACGAGAGCGACAGCTGGGAGACGGACAACGGCCTGACCACTGAGGACGACAGCCACGTTAACAATGCAGATGCCACTGACACGGCGACGCCCACCCCCACACCTACGGGCTCCACGGCGTTTATCATCCCCCCAAAAGAGGGCAGCAAGGCCGGCATCACCAGCCCCACCAAAGGGGTCCCTGGAGAGGAGGGAGAAGCATCTGTGGCTGTGGCCAGTCCTGCTTCTGGAGGAGGTGGGGGGTGGTTGCTTTCATCCATGTTTGCCTTTGTACATGATTGATTTCATGATCTAAATGAAGTCCAACACATCTAAACTAAAACTGAGTTACTTCTTGTAAATAAACCGGTTTAGGAACCACTCCAGGAGGAGCAGTCAACGGAGCAGAGAAGCCCAGCAAGGACAACACTTCGCGAGGCTTCAGGGAGCTGAGAGAGGCTCTGAAGATCCTGGAGAGCCTAAAGAATATGACTGTTGAGCAGCTGTGGACAGGCGGCTCACCAACCTCCCCGACCTCTGCAGAACCCACCTCCACGGCCGACGTGGCGAGCTCGGTGACGCCGGCAGCCCCTGAGAAACCCACCAAGGAAAAACGCTTCCTGGATGACATCAAGAAGCTGCAGGAGAACCTGAGGAAGACGCTGGACAACGTGGCCATCGTGGAGGAAGAAAAGATGGAGGCTGTGGTGGAGGCTGTAGGGAGTGGAGGGGCAGGCACAGAGGTTGGCGTCATCGCTGGAGTCCTGATCAGTCGCTGGTAAAATGCTCCCCGTTGGTCGTCCTTGCTTAAACTTCTGCTTACTTTTCAGGCAGAAAGAGCTGGAGAGGAGAAGGCCCAGCAGGAGCCGCAGACCCCAGTGGGGGGGCCAGAGTGGCCCAGTGAGTTCCTCAGTGACACACCAGTACTGTGCCAACAGAGTGGAGGGAAACCTGGAGTGACTTTTACCAGTGCCAAGGGGGAGGTGTTCTCAGTGCTGGAGTGGGCACCAGGTGAGACGGGAACATGTTTAAACTCTCCTCCTCTTCCTCCTTCAGTTATTTTTCTTTATTTTTCTGTCGTCAGTAACTAATCAGTCAAATCCTGGAAACTGGTCTGAATCCAACACACGTAGCAGCTAAAATCAACGATCAGAGCTTCAGCTGTCACATCGGTTACGTGAAATTCAAAACTCCCAACATTAGTCTGCATACATGTAGCTAATCGATTGATCAATCATTTTTAAATCAAAATCGCAATTTAAAACGGTGCAGTTAGCAAATAGCAACGTTTTTTTGCAAAGGTTAGACACCCGCGTTAACGAGTAATTGAACAAGTGGACCGAATAAATTGGCCATGGAGTGTACATCTCACCTTTATTTAAAGCGTTTTCCTGCACAGAGGTCTTCTCTTGGTTTCCATGGCAGCAGCAGCCTCTAACATTTTCATCCACCAGCTCTCATCCTGCAGCCCCTCCCTCCCTCTGTAGCTCAGCTGCAAGTTTCTCTCTGTTGTTTAATATTCATCCATGTTTTCTCTCTCTCTCTCTCTCTCTCTGTAACAGACACTCACTCATTCATGAAAATGGAGTTTCAGCCAGCGGAGGCGAAGAAGTTTTTCAGCACAGTGAGGAAGGAAATGGCTCTGCTGGCAACGTCGCTGCCTGATGGCATCATGGTCAAAACCTTCGAAGACCGCATGGTGGGTTTTGTGCCACTAGTGCCATGATGATAATCATCACGTGCGTTACTTTGTTATTCATCTGGTCAGATTAGTCGTCATACATCATTGTTTCAGAAGGTTGGGGATAATGATCCACTGGGAATGAAAACGCCTTTAATGAAATGAGTATATTTCTGCAACCACAAGGTCAGTATGAATACTTTTAGAGTCATAGTAAAGGGAACACTTGTGAGGTTTGTGTAAATATTTGTGTTACTGGTGAAGAATAATTGAGGATGGAACATGAAAAAAGTCTCAGGCTTGCCTAAAAAATAAAACACTTTCAAGATGAATATGAATACCTCTCTGTAGCTCTAACCTTCTATCAGCTCATAGGACAATATTTGTACATTTTCTCTGCTAAGACCAACTCATACAGAACAGAATTATGGAAGTTTCAATACAGACGGTTCAGGTGACGTCTCCAAAATGGCCATTTCGGCTATTTTTTTTTCTTCTGGGATTAATAAGGTATTTCTGATTTTGGAACTATCTACTCCCAACGTCCCCGCATTGGGGGACCGAAGGTTTGTGTTGACGCTGTTTCTCTGTGGTTTTTACAGACTGTTAGGTGGGTAAGATCTGCTTGTTTACTTCAGACATGGACTGATTTTCTCCCAGTAGTTTCACACACTGGGATGGATAATGGGATAAACCACCATTATTCCTATACTGAGATTGTAAATTTTATTGTGATATATCTTGATTATTGTAATGGAATTTATTCAGCCATAAAACTAAAATGTAAATCCCACAAGAAGATGTAATGTTTTGGTGTAATCACAGTTTTATGTTATAAAGACGAGCTTCGTTGTTGCGACTCTGAGAAGAGAGAGGTCGGGTTGTACGAGTCTGGTCCATCCGATGATTAAACCGGATACGAACATGGTGTCATTACGTTCAGTAGAGGAGCTCTGACTCTTACTGTTTCTCTGCAGAAGTATTACTTCTTATACCCTGCAGTTAAATTACGTTCTCTCTAAAAAGGTCTTTTTAAACACAGGAGTACCACAGGGCTGTATCTTCTAACCACTTTTATTTTCAGTTTATATAAAGGAAATGAGAATGGCAGTAATTTTTATTTTTAAACATGCAGATGATCCGAGATTAATAGGCCGATTTTATCATAATGATCATGACTCTGTCCTGCAACCTGTCCATGGTGCACCCTGCACTAAGGTTGCATTTGGCATCTTTTAAAACAATTAAAAATGATCTAAGTTTTTTTCTCTCTTTGATGCAGGACCTTTTTTCAGCTTTGATCAAAGGACCGACTCGAACGCCGTACGAGGACGGTCTGTTCCTGTTCGACATCCAGCTGCCGAACATCTACCCGGCCGTGCCGCCTCTCTTCCGCTACCTGTCCCAGTGCAGCGGCCGCCTCAATCCCAACCTCTACGACAACGGGAAGGTCTGCGTCAGCCTGCTGGGCACCTGGATCGGAAAGGTCAGTGGTATCGTGACGCCTCGGTGTACGAAGCTGCTCTTTTGGAGCCAAGTCCTGATACCTGACTGGGTGTTGTGATCCGCAGGGCACCGAGAGATGGACCAGCAAGTCGAGCCTGCTGCAAGTCCTCATCTCCATCCAAGGCTAGTTCTGCATTCTCCTCCTCCTTTCTGCAGCTGGAAATGTTTTATTCATGTGTTTATTTGCTCAGAAGTGCATCGACACAGTCAATCTTTCAACTAATTATATCTGCCTCACACATCCAGACTGTAGTCAGGGTTACCAGACCAGAGTTCCTGGGCCCCCATTTATCAACCAGTCATAGCACGTTAGTCAGTAAATAATAAATCCCACATGTTTTCATGGTCAGAATCCTACCAAACATCTTTTATAGTTCACCTATTCAAGTTCATTTAACAAATGTTTAACCCTAAAAACTTGGCTAGCAGGCCGGCCACCAGTTTCTCAGGAACATGTATAACTGTGTGTAACTGTGTGTAACTGTGGGGCAAACTGTTCGATCGCTTACCCTTTAGTTCAGGGGTGTCTTAGATGTTTCCTTGCTCCAACACACCTGAATTAAATTAAATGTCTCTCAAGTCCCCAACAGCCTGTTGTCAAGTTCTGCCCAAACACGTCGACCCATTAATCTGATTCAGGTGTGCTGCAGCAAGAAACATCCAAAACCTGCAGGACGGCGGACCTAGAGAACCGACTTTGGAAACCCTTGCTTTAGGTGATCTATGGAAGTTTTCCAGGTGTTAACGTCTCATCCAGGAGGTTTCCAATCCGGCTGCAAAATGTAGCGTTTTTTTCAGAAACGAGTGGTCCATGATAACATGATTATTTATTACATTTCCATGATGAAAACAAGGTCGATGTCACTACTGTGTTGCTAAGAGACCTCTGTTTTGACCTAGAAATTAAAATGAAGCCAGTTCCTGTCAAACTTTGAACCAATTGGAGAGCTTAGATTGACAGTAATGTCCAATCAGAAGCAGCCAAAGATCAACAAGTGAGCATAAAGTTCGAAGGAAGAACAATGATGCTGCTCTAGAAGACGTTTTTGATGCACGGTGGTGCCACAAACCAGCTGGGTTGGAGTTGGTTTTGTGAGGTTAGCAGGTAAACAGCTGCATAAATAGCTGTAAACAGCGTAAAACAGCTGGAGGAAAAAGTGTAAATAGTTTCTGTGTGTTTGTTTCAAAGCTGATGTGTGATGAGAAAAGGCTGAGTCACCGTTGATCTGTGTTATTTCTACAAAGGTCTGTTAGTAATAAATTTGGTTTTGTTCTTCTGGTCGGCCTTTACGTTGTAGCCTCATAATCTGACAACAGAGGCTGTCCTGAAAATATCGTGTCTGATTGTTGGCTGGGATTAAAATGATTGAGCTTCTACATGCAGTTTAAAAAAAAACAAACAGGTAGAACAGAAATAGCAAAAAACTGGCTTGGAGTTTTAAGGGTCAGTCTTGTTGGTAAATTCCTCAGTAAACACAGTTTTTTATTAACTCTGATTCTAAATGATCCGTCTTCAGGCCTGATCCTGGTCAACGAGCCATATTATAACGAGGCTGGCTTCGACAGTGACCGAGGTCTGCAGGAGGGATACGAGAACAGTCGCTGCTACAACGAGATGGCTCTCATCAAGATGGTGCAGTCCATGACGCAGCTCCTCCAGAATCCTGTTGAGGTCTTCAAACAGGAGATCCAGGAGCACTTCGTTTCCAGCGGCTGGCGACTAGTCCACCGCTTGGAGGCGTGGCTCGACCTGAACGAGGCCGCGGAGAGAGGCCATGCTGCGCTCTCATCCTCCAGGAGCCACCACTTAAGGGACAGAGTCCCCCCCGCGGAGCCGCTGGATGAGCACCCGGCCGGGGGACTGGGTCTCGTGGCTGTGGCCCACAACAGTCCCAGTAAGCCTGGGGAGAAGGCGAGCACAGGAGGAGTCAGCAGCATCATAGAGGAGGAGCTGGAGGATTCAGGGTTGAGTCCTTCCACTAGTTCTCAACAAGAGATGAGCCAGAACTCAGACTGCGACCTCACCAAGGGGAGCGGTTCTACGGGCCCCGGCTCTGTAGTCCGCAGCGGGACCTCAGAACCAGGTCCTAGCGCCACCGGAGGAGGCGGGGTCATCTCTTCAGGAAGCCAGCCGGTGGTCCGACCAAAGAAAAGGCGGAAGAGCTACCGGAGTTTCCTCCCAGAGGGCAGCGGCTACCCGGACATCGGCTTCCCGCTCTTCCCGCTCTCCAAGGGCTTTGTGAAGAGCGTTCGAGGCGTGCTGCTGCAGTACCGAGCAGCGCTGGCCGCCGCCGCCATCCCCGAGCACATAGAGGACAAGTAAGTGCCTCCTCACCATTTCCCAACACACAACTGCACTGCTCCCTGCTCTCCTCCTCCTCTTCTACCTTTTCACTTGCCTCAAGCTGTGGAGGAGGATTCATTACAAGTTAGTCAGCGGGGCGCTGCACCGTGCCCCCCCCCCCAGCACTGCCCACATTTTGACCCTTTACCTCCATCCATTAGTCTTTACTGCTCCTGCTGCCCTCAACTTTTTTTCCCCATAATTGCTCTTAATAACAGCTGGAAAACAGCACGCGTGATCAGGTTCTGGTTTGGTTGGGACGCGCCTTGATAATGTCTTTGTTTTCTCCTTCAGTGACCCCTCAGATGAGTGTGATGGATAAAAGAGGGGTGGACAAACCTGCTGGAGCCACATACAGTACATAAAAAAGAAACTTCATCCTTCCATGAAAGCAGGTAAAAACTGAGCTTTTTACTGGAGTGGCTCAGTTTCAAGAGAAGTTTGACTTTATCGGAGGCTTGAATGCAAAAAAAAAAAAGGGACTGAATGAGATGAAAAATCAGTGCCATGAACTTCCTCCCTTCCTCCGCCACCTTCGTCATCAACTGCAGGACCGGCCGGGTAGCCGCTCTGCTGCCTGACGGGTGGAGCGCGGACGTTAGCTGGTCCGGAGGCTGGATCAAACTGCAGCTATCTGTAGCACTTCTGATGTTATCACTGTACCATCCTGCACTAGAACAAACCAACCGAGGGACAATCCGGGCGTAGAAATGCTCACTGAGAGGACCTTTTAGAAGTAGGAGTCACTGGTTGTACGGTCTTCTGCCAAATTCTCTCACATTCACAGCAGAACAGGCTGAGTGTCGGTAAAACTGCCAGCGACCGCTTCGCCACTTCTTCCTCTACACAGTTTACATGCAGGTCACCTCTGGATCGTCGTCGCGGCTGTTTGGTTGAAGACGGTTTGAACGGGAAGGAGTCGGCGCCTCTTCATGCAAAAGTGGGAACTCTGCTTTGTTAGGTGTTTTGAGGCGTTTCTTTGTTTTTTATATATATACTGATGGAGGCTGAAATGGTTTCAGTCTGAAGCTTTACCCATAATGCTCCACTCCTCTGTGAAGGAGGTGAACCCACATCACTGCACATGACACTGTTTAAATAGAAAAATGAACTGTCGGCATCCATTCCATCATCTCACGTTAACATGTTGCCTTACTTGAATCGTTCTTGATGATCTCAGACCGTCGTGTACAGACACACAACCACTAACATCCTGCTTCGGTCAGTGTTTTCCCTCCTCGCTCCCGCTGCCTCCCCTGATGTCTGTTCATTTTTCCCTTTCCAGATGCGACGCAGGAGGTTTCTTGGAAGCAGCATTGTTCTAATTCTTATTATTTCATGTTTTCCTGGTTAAACTTACAGAGCAAATGACACAAATTACAGCACAAAGAAAGAATTTTTTCCCCCTCTTTATCCTGCATATATCGTGTGGAAAAAAAGAATAAATCAGGGTTTAATGATTTAATGATTTACTTATTTACTGTAAACCTGCTGTTTTGCTTTAGATTGTGTCATGAAACTCAGATTTTGGTCCAGTTGTGCTTCCTAAGGGAAAATCCACACTTTGTTTACATAAAGATGATAACAGATCCTACCCCAGCCCAGACGTCTGGTGTTTTACTTGAATAAAGAAATTTGAAGCTGACAAGCATCTCTGGACGAGAGCACGTCGTGCCACTGTGGACGAACGAGTCAGGAGCTGCTGCATTTTAAGAGACTTAAAAAAAAAAAATGAATCGAGTGAATTTTGTTTTGCATCGTCTTCCATTCGTTCCTCTGCAGCCCTTTAATAAAGCGGCGTTCCTACACCAGATCTGTCCTCCCCTCTGGGGTTTTATTGAGTCATTGTTTTGCTGCCTTTAACGCTGGTGGAGGATGGAAGTGTTGCTTGTTTGCTTTTTCTTTGCTTCCTTATTGCTGCTGTTTGTAAGAAGTCCCATTTGTCTGAGGAGCTCGTTTTACTCCTCTTCACCCGAAGATGGCGTGAAAAGGAGGAAAGCTCAGCTCTGAGAGGATCTGAGGCTTCGCTCCTTCGTTTTTCGGCTTCCTCTTCCTCCTGTACACTGACATAAAGCGGAAAATGTGAAGCTACAAGTACATGAAAGCCCACGATGCTATGTACAATTTTTCTGTATGTTATTCAGATACAAACCATGATTATTACTGCAAGATGTTTGTTTTACAGCCAAAGCATGTAACATGTTGCTTTAAGCCTCGTAAATGGGCTACACACAAGACTTGACTGTATGATGTCTACATTTCCACAGTGGCCTGTTACTGAGATATTATTTAAAAAGAACTAATAAAGTTATAATTTGTAGCCTGATTCCCTCTGTACAGACATCATGAGTATATTAAAATAAGTACATACAGTATATATTTAACACAAACTTGAGTTCCAACAAGTCACATGGATGCTTGGGGCATAAATGTACAAAATGCTGAGTGTGTATTTTTTTTTTCTTTATTTTTTTTAATCATTTATTTTTGTTGCTTTAAAACAAATGTAGTGATGTATTAAACTTTGCAAGCAGTACCATAGAAACATGGTGGCCTTGTGTTTGAATCTGTCAACTAGAAACCCAAAAACTGATCAAACTGTAAATGTGTGAAGTTTACAGATGGTTTAAGTAGTTTTTCCCTCTTTTATGAAAATGAACTGATATATTTGAATGGAATATAAAAGATCTGCAGGGATGGATGAGCTTTGTGCTGCGAGGCGGATGAACACCTGCTGGTTTTGGTCATTTTCTGGAATTTGTTGACAACATGAAAGATGTGAAGCCAGAAAGTTATCGATTGTGTTTAAAAATCCACATGAACACACCTCAGACTGTTTGTATAATCCAGCAGGAAGCCAGATGCACCCCAGTCTGAGACTTAATGGGAATCTGCCCAATGACCATGATAAAAAATATTCACAGCCCTGTTAAAATTCCAGGTTTTAATGATGTTAAAAAATGAAAACACTATAATTTCCTAACATTTCCCACCTTCAGTGGAACCCTGCAAAACCTGTGTGATGACCCAAAGAGGGCTGGGAAGAAACGGTGAACCAACAATCTGAGATCTGGAGCCGGTTTGTGAGGAAGAGTCACCGATCCAAACAAGACCAAAGCCTGGGATTAATTCAAAGCTGCTTCAGCAGAGTTTTAGTTTAAAGACGTCCACACTTATTACCAGATTATTCTACAGACAGAGGAAAATGTTTTAAAAAATCCTAACAGATTTGTTTGTTTATGGTCACATTAAAGGTGGGAAAAGAGTTTTTTCACATAAACCTGGTATTTTAAGAGGGTCATGAACCCTTTTTATATCCACCGTATGTGCAGCCTGCATTAACCAACGAGTCTCATTCACACGCATCCTTAATGATTCATTTGAAAACTTTTAATAATTTCAATCATGCTGGTGACAATAAAATCGTAGAATCAGGAGTGAAACGTGTTTGTGTGAACATTCATTTTCTGTAGCATTTAGTCGGATGAGGGTCGCGGGGCAGCTGGAGCCTGGACAGGTCGCCAGTCCATCGCAGTGTGTGTGTGAACATTTGTTCTTTTATTTAGGCCACATGGCGACAGTTATTATGGCCTTCTTTCCAGTCTATTGCTTCTTTTGTTCTGGCACCTGACCTGCACATATGTGCAAACAAACCTTCCCTCTTCTTGTCCTCCTTATTAGTTTTTTTAAGACTTGTCAGGTGTAACTTGTTTAGAGGTCCCCCCCCCCCACACACACACACACATAACCAAACCAAAGCAAAAATTAGTCATACAGGCAGACAAGTTGTTTATCATCTTTTTAATTTATAATTCAATCCAAAACACTTGAAGGTTTGATTTGATTCTAGAAAACATACAGACATTTGTCTAAATAAAAAAAATAGATCTCTCTTTGAATAAAGAATCAGTCATTCAGCCGTCGGTGTTCCAGAAACAAATTAAAACTATTTCCTCTTCGTCGTAAACACGAAAACACACAATACAGATGGACTGAGTCTGCTGGCTCACGACTGAATGAAAACCCATCAGAGCTTCAACGATCTCTCCGGTTTCTATGTGATTCACAAATATAAGACAGACCTTCTTCTTTTACTGTTAAAATTAAATATCAGGAAGTCCGTTTTAAATGGTTGTGAAAGAAACTATTTTTTTTCAATTTCAGCCAGCAGCAGAACAAACGAGTGCATGCACCGCTACATTTTGACCACCAGGAAGCAGCATCAAGGCACACCAAACAAGTTAAAGGACCATTACGCACAAAACATCCCAACACAAACAAACAAAGTGGTCTGAAGCATCCTTAAAAGAAACCTGCATTTATATGAAATACGTGTCAAAGAGCAAAAGCCTTGCAAGACAATGAATCTGTCTTTAGCTGATTCAACTTTTAACAACTTGTTAAGCAATGGTTCCCAACCTGGGGTCCCGGACCCCCCCTGAGGGCAAACCCCTAAAGAACACAGGGGTCCCCAAGGCTTTAAACATTCAGAGCCATTTAAAGTCCACATACTGTCCCTATTTTAAGAAAAAAAAAGTAAGGCTATATGTTGTTATTTTAACTTTGGATTTATGGAAGGACAGGGCTTTGCCAGAATACATTATTATTATACACAAACATGGTTTCAGCACACGGTGGGGCAGGGGGTCCCCATGGAAAATAGGTTGGGAACCACTGTTGTAAAGGGTGGATCCTCCTTTCTTTTGGTGCTACAGACCACTTTCAACAAAACAGACAAGAAAAAAAAAAGCATGTTTTCAAGTAGTTTTCATCTTATGAACTTGTTGCTTTTCACCTGCAGACTACTTCATGAAAACTTTTATATGAATCGCACGTAAGCGCCTGCCAATCGTATAAATGACAAAAACCCGACCTGGTTGTCTCATGAAGGCTTCGAAACAGGACTCGCAACAAGTGCATGTTGTGCAAAAAATGTTCGAAAAGCAAATTTTCTTACAGGAAATAAAGTTTTTCTTTTTTTTTAATAACCAAACAGTCAAACAGCCGTGGAGCATTAAAAGAGACTAAGACAACATCTTTGTGTTTAGTCTTCTTAAAGCCATCAACCCTCCTCTTCCTCTTGTCTCCGTCTCCCAGCAGCAGGACAGTTTCATGTTCTCCAAAGATCTCATGTGTTGAGGCGAAAGAAGGATGGAGCCCAACACAGCCTCCCTCATGCAGCATTTAACAAGTCAATATCCCCTCCTCCTCTTTGTCCCTTTCCTGCACTCGCCGTCTGTTTTACCCCCCCCCCTTTTAAGGCTCGTCATTGTTCATTTCCACTTACAAAGAAAACATCTGAGGCTCATCATCTCATCAAAACAGTTAAAAACACCAGAAACAGGAAAATCTTCCTCATGTCCTCCATGTGTGCTAAAGCTCAATGTTAAGGACACCTCGGTGATGATTGACAGCGTGGGTTCAGCTCAACAGTCGAAAATAACCTCCTTATGTTGTCTCCTAAGAACAAATGTTCATATGAACATTCATTCCTTGACCTTTGTTGGGAAAAGGATGAAGGAAAAAAACAGAAAAGTGATTGTTTTCCTCTTTTTCCTCACGTTTATTTACAGGAGTCACAGTTAGTATCGCTGATGTTGTGGACATGCAGGATGGTCCAGTGTTTTTCTACAATAAAGGAAACTCCTTTTTTCAGCATTTAGACTGACCAGCTTTTATTGTGGCTGCAGCAAAGATGCGTCCTACTGTGTTTGAACAGAAAGGCTGCTCTGCAGAGGATGGCTGGATGACAGCAGCAGGAAGAGTTGGAAAGGTGGAAATGATGGATGGATGGATGGATGGATGGATGATGGATGGATGGATGATGCAGGGGTACAAAACACAATGAGGCAAAGGAGGAAGAAAAGAAAGAAAACATCACTAAGCCAACTAGGAGAAGACCTGCAGCAGAGAACAGCTGTTAGCCACCTCTGAAATATGGAACCATAAGAATGCCATAACAAAGAATAAGAGGAAAATATAAACAAATGAATAAAACGATACAATTATAAATAAATGAATTATATATACAA